>JAHZMW010004475.1:0-16342 GCA_027743745.1 Alloscopus bannaensis
AACGCCGTGGCAGTGCCCCTGTGTCGCTTCTTCCTTTCCTCGACGTTCTCGATCGACTTGCGGAGCGGTGAGGAGCGAAGGAGCCCCACCGGAAGGAGACCCAAGAGATCGCTCAAGCTTTTCGACTTGGGTTGAACTCCGATTTGAGTCGCGCTCTGACCTGTGTCCGTCTCGAGGGTGCGTCGCCGTCGGGGGTAAAGCACGTTGGAGAAGAGCATTGACGCCCGAGCCGCTTTCGACGGGACGCCACCGCTGCTCATACTGCTTTGGAGGGGTGGAGGGTGGGCTTGCGATGGTGGGTGAGATGATGACTCAGAGTTGGGCTGGAAGAGCTCGGCATACTCGGTGCCTTCCAACTGGCGGAGCTCAATCGGGATGTAGTTCTCGGCGAGGATGGCGCCCCCATTGCCGTTGCTGGTGTTGTTTCCTCCACAACCACCGTTTTGGATCGCCTCCTGACAGCAAGGAGGGTCATTGCTGTTGCTTCCAGCTCCACCGCGTTGGTGGTGGTGGTGATGATGATGGTGATGATGATGGTGGTGATGATGATGATGATGATGGTGATGGTAGTCAAGGCAGTCCCCAATGTCGTCCCCGTCCATGTATGCAAACTGCTCTGCTGCGACGCCCATTTCATCGGAGGAGGCAATATCGAGTCCTTGGAGGAACCAGGGGCGACGTCCCCCACGATTTCGCCGTGTGCCCGCCAATTTCTGGAGGGCGCGTCGCACAAAGCTATAGCACGACTCGTTCGGGGAGCTGAGGTCAGAGCTGCTTTGCGAGCTGGAGGGACACGTCGGGTCGATGCTCCTCCCCCGGTGACGCACTCGACCCCTCTTGCGCACCCCGCTGAGCGAGGGAAACGAGTCCGAGTCGGAGGTCTGCGTGTACGCGTGGTAATGAGTGGCGTCATCATCCGAGGTCGTCGTCGTTGTGGAGTTGAGGTCGCGCTCGATGCTCGACGTCTTGTCGTCGCTGCTAGAGGTCATGGGGCGGTTCCACGGGACGAGGACGTCTTGCGACTCGAACTTGCGGTGACGCTGCTCCATCGCCCAGACGGACACCATGAGTTTGCCGCCGATGCGGAGGACTCGCGCAAGCTCTTTGAGGGCGGCCACGCGTCGTTCCGTCGTGGCAAAGTGGTGAATCACAGCGATTGAGAGACCCGCATCAAAGCATTCGTCACGAAAAGGAAGCGCCAGGTTGTCGCATATCATCACCTGAAAAAACACAACAATGCGCACATCATCAAAGTGAGAATTTCAGGAAGAAAGTGACTGTAGTAAAGGTCACTTCGACAAGGTCCACGTTTCCAGTTTACCTCGTGCTCCTTCTCTCGCGCGATACTGGCTAAGTTTGAGCAACGGTCCAGACCAATCTTGTAAATGGAAGGGTTAATACTCAAATACTTCCCGTTTCCGCACCCTGCGCCAAGACAAGATCCCGTAAAATTTTCATAAAATTTGCCATCTCAACACAAATGCTACCTTCTTTCAGAAATCAAAACTGACTCACTCACCCACATCACAGACAAAAGAGCCTGGCTCGAGGTCGAGGAGAAACTGCCTGACGCGTGGCCACGCGCGGTACCTCGAGTCCGAAAAGTGGCATGCGATCTGCTGGTACACGTCGTGCACGTACGCCTTCTCTAGCGCCACGGAACGAGCCTCACGCTCAGTGCTCAAGCTGCACTCCTCCGGTCGACTTGTCAGATTCGTTGAGGTCCACACACCACCACCACCAACGGTCGCAACGCCTCCTCCTACTGCTACGCTTCCTGCAACCGCCGCTCTCCCCACCCCGTCCACCATCATCATCCTGCGGTGGTTCTCCTTCGGGGGAAGCTTGTTGTGGAGTGGGAGGAGCTCGTCTCACTCACGCACTCTTCGCCGCTCACCACGTTGTCGGAGTTGTCGATGGAGTGGCTACAAGGCCAAGTTGAAGCAGTAGTGATAATAGTAATTGTCCTCACGTCGTTGTCTCGTTGTCCCGTCATCATGCTCATCGTTGCCACCTCGTCGTCCTCCAGCTCCTCGCTGGCTCATCTCCCAAGTCTCTCACACGCGGATATTGACGATGACACTGACTAACCACGGAGAATGATATGGACACGTTACCTTGTCCCGGAGACGAGAGAATGTTGGAAAGACGCACTTTTCGAGTTGATCTCAGAGTAAGACACACGATGACTGCCACCCTTCCAACTGCACTCCTGTCACTCCCACTTTCTCCTCTCTAAGGCTTCGAATCACGGATCAATCACAGAGAGACTTTCACCAGGAACCCTTTCCCAATCTGTTTTCCAAGCTCTCACACATCGCGCTACGAATGACGAAATGTGAAGAGAAAGTTGTTTTTTTGCACAGTTTATCTACAATGAGGCAGTTGCACACGCGTCGCAGACTGGACGATGAGAGGCACGGGTCAAAACGGTTTTCAGAGTTCCTGATCACTACCGAGTATCCCTGTCTCTGTCCTTCGAGTACGTGAGGACGAGCTGCGGAGAGAAAGGCAACGGAGGAAAGTTGTGTGGCTCACGTTTCTCTCGACTGATCGACTGCTCCTGATGACGACGACGATGCTGAGAGAGAAAGATCTCATTTCCCTTACTAACTCAGTTACACACACGTTCTCTGTGTGACGACCATCATCGTGTTGTGGAGGTGACGACGGGTGTACTTGCCCGCTCCACACTCTCCGAGAGTCCGCAATGACATCACGACTTTCTTCTTGTGGAGCAGAGTTGGGCTGGAAAGCTTATCTGCGCCGTGCATACGCTGTTTGCGTACAAGGTGTGTGCTCTCTTTTAGAGAGGAACGTGCGTGAGTGTGCTGGAGAAAGTTGTACTGTACTCTCACCTCACACCACTCGAAACTACCACCCTAAGAGAGAGAGAGAGAAAGCATGTAATAGTATCATTTCCCCTTCACTTCTCTCTAGAAATGCATAGGTGCTGGTACTTTGTGGAGGAAGCAGTTGTTCAGGACATGCTTCGTGGAACAACGACAACAAGCCAACTCCACTGCATACGCTCTTTCTCCGTGTGTGCGACTTTTCACTCTGGACATCTACAAAAATAGCATGATCGTCCCACTTTTCCTGAGCAGCAAAGAGCTCCATTCATTATGCAAACAAACCGCAGAGCATCCTCCTCTCACCTTTCCAGCTCTTCTGAGCTGATCCCTCAGCCTCTTTTCGGGTTGACGGTCGCATCGACACAACTCGCTAGAAGCGTGCCAGTTGACGACATCTTCACAGAATATTTTAGCGAAGCAGGCAGCGTCGTCGAGATGAGACAAAGACCTGAGCATTTGTATTCTCATGCAGTTGATGTGCTACGAAATGAGGGGACATTGTGAACTCTGCCGCTTGTCGAAATACGCACGCTTTGTATTATTTTTATTTCTCTCTTTCTTTTCAAGTCAAAAGTAAGTGTGGAAGAAGAACAAGGAAATGTAACTAGTCGAAATCAGAAGAGCTTGACCCTTCATCCGTCGCATGTGTCTGTCTGTCCTCTGCTGTCGGATGTTTGTTTTGGAGTGGCGTTGTCGGTACTTCAGTCGCGACCGCAGTACCTGAGCATTTCGTTGATGGAACAAGGTTTCTTGCAGCACTCGTCGATTATGTTGCGGCGATAGCGGTGGAGTCCCTTGGTTGCCGAGGAGGAAGACGAGGGAACCTCCTCCTCACCCGCCATTTTCATGAGGATCACGTCGAGAACGGGTTGCTGTTCTTGGTCCGCGTTGTTGGGGGCGGTTAGCTCGTACTTTGTGTTTTCCGCAGGCTCGTTCTCCGCGTCCTTCACCATCATCATCATCGTCATCATCCGGTCCCCGTCTGCAGCAACACACGCATAACAGAAAAAAATGACCAAACTCCAATGCATCCCTTGGTCCATCAAAACAAAAAAACCGAATTATTATTTTTTTTAAAACTAGAGTTAATCGTTCTTACTTCGCATTTCAGGATCGGAGCGGCGATTGTAACCGACATAATTGCCACGACAAAGACCCCGCACCGCCTCCAGCAAACGAAAGCCACACAACTGGACTGGCTGGTTGTCCCGACTCCGTTTCTCGAGGTGGGAGCCTTGTCCCCCGTCATCATCCGCGGAGTCGATGACCTCAGGCTGTCCTCGAGCCAAGTCGACAGTGGGGACGCATTTGGCGGTGGACGCGATGAGCATGAGGACGAGAAGTACCAGCAATTGTGCTGGTGCGACGGAACCAAGGATTGTTGGAAGGGCCATGATAATGTCGTTGAGAAGCTTGCCACCACCGCCACTTGGGTCTCAACAGGAGGTCGGTCAGTGTTCTCTCCTTTGTCCGTGACTGGGGGCAATCCGCGACACTCACACTCCTTATCTCAGGACAAAAAAGGGATAACGACGAGATGCTCCCTCGACAGAGAACACAACTGCTCTTTTCGTCGACAAAGAGGTCGACGCCACCTTATATACGAAGTGCAGAGGTGGAGGTATGACACAGAGTTTCCAGAGAAGAAGAGAGGCAAGTCACACGAGTCACTTCCTCCTTCACACCATCACCATGAAGACGTCGATGAATCAGAGTCGGGGAGAGATATCGGAGAATTGTCACGACGTTGAGAAGTTGAGTTCTTAAGAGCAGAACCAAGGAAGGAGCCAGCGAGCACGTTTCTCGGGCCGATTGAGGCGCGACTCGTAGATGAACTCACAATTATTGTTTCGGCGGGGGTGACTCCCGTCTTCCTCTGACTGCGGAATGCAGATGATGCGGATTATGCGGACATCAAGCAGCTGCGATGACGGAAGCATGCCAGTCTTCATCTCACTCCCCCTTCTGTCCACTTCCTCCGCCCACGGAAGCAACGAGGACGAGCACAAGCACATCCAAAACGTCCCAAACTCACACGACGACGAGCGACCCCAAAAAATCACCGTCTCCAGGAAAAACTCACTCCGACATTTGCAATCACGGGGGAAATGCAACACGGAACAGGAGGCGACGACGTCGTCCTGGAGTGATCAACAGTGACGATGATGAGGTGTGGTGCGCTCAAGTGGAACGCCAGCGGAGGAGTGCGCTCCGAGTGCGACGAGGTTGTTGAGCTCTAGCCTCGCTAATCTCGCCTTGTTTTCCTCTCTCGATCATCAACAGCCCTCGTCTCGTTTTCCACTTGGACTCACACTTCACTACGACAATGGACCTGGGATGAGCTGAGCTGTCGTCTTGGTCGTCTCAATTAAGAGATGCAAATGAATGATGATGATGATGATGATGATGGTCGACTGCTCCAGTTGTGGCTACTCTCTCACAACTCCTTCAAGATGGACAGCGACTCCTCTTCCAACTCACACCACACCAGGCCACTCTGCTCTGACAAGGGAGAGAGAGAAAAAAAATGACACATCTCATCATCATTCTAGTCCCTCTCTCATGAAATCGTCGACAAAGTTTTGAGACACGAGACAATAACAGGATCCAGTTCTCGTCGCTTACACAAGAATGACACGATGCATGAATTGATGGGGATGCAATGCAGCATCCTTGAGCCGAGCATTTTCATTACTTATTGTGTCGTATTTAGGTGAAGCATTGTGCTCGTCCAGCCCGTGGCTAATAAACTTGTTGTTTCGAGAGAGAGAGAAAAGGAACAAGCGAGTTTTTTGTCCTCACCATTCACACACTCTCCACATATCCCACCACACCACCACCTTATCGCATGGCTTGTCATCCCGAGAATTTCCAGAGGACGACGACGCGCAGAAGAAGGGTCGTATCAGTTGTACAACTTGCACTCTGTCCTCACGTCACAAAACAAACCTTCCCAAACCCCAAAATATATATCGCTGTCGTAGTGAAACGCATTTTCGTACACCCAAAATAACAACAGCCCACCAATGTTCGGCGGAAACGTGAGTCTGTTTTGTGGAGGAAAGATAAGCTCCCACGACGACAAGGCATGCTCACCCAGAGACAAACAGAGTTTTTTAAAAAATGAAAAAAACAATAACAACTCACGACGCCAATACGACTCAAGTTGTTTTGGTCGAAGAAGCTTTCTTCTGCTACAAAAGATGGTACGCATCGATGATAAGCTTTTTGGGGGTTGGGGGATGATCATGCAGCTGCAACATGAGATTTGATGTAAGAGTGAGAATAATGGATTGGTGACCAAAAAACATTCCACCCAACGACCCACAAGCTTTTTTTCAACGAACCCAATGACACCAGAGCTTGACAAATAGAGGTGCAACTTTCTTGGTTATCAATGTTCCCACTTCCAAATATAGATGTTTCATACAATGCTTCTCTCCATACATTCGGTATCATGAAAATGGTCATCATCATCATCATCGCCGGATTCTACGCCTTGGCCCAAAGGTCACTAGGGAGGGTGGGCAAATTCAAAATGGGCGTGCGGTGTCATGACAAAACTCGAAATATTTGAGGGCTCTCAATTCGATTCCATTCAAAATGTCAACAAATGTCAAAACACACGAGCATTGTTGTGTGGATTGTCACCAAAATTTGGTCCAGGTTACCCCACATCCAAAAATCTTAAGGAAAAAAAGCAGTCATTGGAAAGTGTGAGCGTACCAATTACAACGAAGGTCGGAGTAGAAGTCCCTACTCGAAGAGGTCTTCATTCCTTGCGTAAGTTTAACATTGGACACATAAGACGTGCACCGTGCTTGATCTTGAATGCATTCATGGAATCCAGGCGATATACTCATCATGAATAAAATCAATCTTGTGCCATTGTCTATAGTTCTCCGGATTTCCCTTCAGGTTTTTCCAGACGCCTCCCAGAGAATATGGGACTCCCAGGGTATTGCGGGCTGATTATAGTGGGATTATGTATTTTACTGATGATACTGGGACCCTGGTTTTCCCACCTGGTCTGGCATCTGGTAATCTTCGCCAGCATTGTTTGCATAATAACTTTGTTGGTGGACCAACCCCGGATTCGCGAGGAAGACGTTGAAATCGGTGTCATGGAGGAAGAAGAGGAGGAGATGCTCGCACCGGCCCCACCTCCCCGACCAAATCGCCGACAGCCAGCCTTGGCAGCATAAGGTACAGTTGTGAAGTGCTGCAGTACCACATAATATTCTCAAGATTCTCTCGGAATCAAATGATTTGGTGCCTTTACAGTTACTACACTTTACATTTCCTAAACTACATTGTACATATCTCCCGTGTACTAGTCAGATAGATGAAGAATTGTTGTGTACATATATAATGAGTTTATGCAAATCTACAAGTATAATTCTGTTTGTTTCAGAAATAAACGCTATAATTAGAGTGTTGTTGTCATTTTGTATGATGAGAGCAATAAATATCCGAGTATATTCTCGTTGTTGAACACAAGCGGACTCTTGTCAAAAAAGAGGATCGCACTCTCTGAGGAGCGGTCTTTATTTGCCTCGCCATCAATTTCTTACATTGACGTCGTACATATACATAAGAGAGGTATATATATAGTTTTGGATTTCTCTTTTTGATCGCTGCGCGACAAATTTTCTCTCTCTACCAATTTAGAGGTTATGTTTGTTGTGGGAAATAATTTATAGTTTGGTTTTATTTACGCGTGTGCCACAGACTTTTACTCTCCTCTCTAAATTGAAGCAAAAGGAAAAACAATGTCTTCTTTGCATTCTTTTCTAAGCGACAAGTCGAGATTCATGTTTTCTCTCCCTTTTCTCTCAACTTCTTCCATCCGTCGTCTCAAGTTTCTGTGTTCGAAAATTCACGACAATACGATGCTCAGCATTATGCTTATTCACACTGAGTCAAGAGAAAGTCAATCAACAAATTGGTCTCAAGGCTTTCTCTGTTTCTCTGCCCTTTCCAAAAATACAGTCAACAAGAAACAACAAATTTTTGCTTGGACGACTACTTAATCTGAACAGTACACAAGTGCTTCGAGTCTCTCTCACTTTTCCTACAAACTACTACACAAACTACGACAATTATGTGTGTGTGTGTATACCGGTATTACTCAGTAGTAGAGATTTATCTTTGTATATATCTGTCTATAAATGTATGTATAAATATTACAGAAGATGAGAGATGGGGAGAAAAACAACAAAAGGAGAACCGGCGAGAAAATGTCAGACTTTTAGTATGTACTTGTTTTTTTATATATAAATAAATATTATATAATACGCGAAAGGGATCTTCTGTCGACACACCTGCCACACTCTAGTATTGAGTGCGCTTATATGTATTTTACACTACCACTTTCTCTCTACCTTTCACTCACTCATCGCGTCACGCACACATTACAATCACACTGGCAATAAACATTAGCATGTTTCAAAATACTTTTTACTCGGAGGGTAAAGCTCGAGAGAAAGCGAGGAAGAGGATGAAACTGGACGACTCATGCATTTCACTTCAATACTGCCATCTATTTCCTCCTCATCCTCGCTTCGTCGTCTCACCACCTCCTCCTCCAGACGTGTTTTTTTTTGCATTGAGATAAGAGTGAAGAGAGGAGGGGACTCGAGAAATGTATCAAAATATAGAGATTAGCCCCTCCTCCTTTCTCTCCGAACACGAGCGCCACTCAAAATCAAACCACTTCTCCACTTCAAAAGATCATTATCTACCATCTCCGTTTTTACAATAAATATTATTCCTAAAAAAAACAAAAAAACGCTTACACAACAAAACGTACAAAGTACACAATTTATCAACAACAACAACATCATCATCATTATGATTTGCACAAATGAAAACCATAAAAACATTATTATTACGCCATGTTTTCTGTAAGATTTTGAGATAAAACCACACATCACGAACTTGATGTGTAAGTTAAGAAACAGTAAGTTAACAACTACTCAAACTTGAATCTAAAACAAAGGAGAAAAACCATTAAAATCACTCATCAATCAATGAGACACTACTTCGAACCACGTTCTTTGTCGAGGCTGTAGGTTGAAAGGAAGGAGAAGAGGGGTGCGAAAGAAATAGTGGAAGAAAGGAGTGCAAAATGAGAGTATTGAAAACAAGGACAATAACTGTGGTAAGGAGCAAATTAAAAAAAATTAAACACCGGAATGATGTCTCGGGAGCATCCATTGGTTTTTCCTTCGACACAAAAATCACACCAACTTCGACTTTAAGCACTTGCAGCAACGACGACGTTGACCTCGTCAGAATTCTTCGGGACTGGCGGCCCCATCGCTTTCGAATCTTCCACAGCCTGGTTGAACTCCTCATACGAAACCCATTTGTAGTGAGCTATGTACACGCCGTCGACCAGTTGCTCTGCTCGTCGGTGTCGTGTCGAAAAGAAAATTTGGCGTTTGAAAACAAAAAGGAAAAAAAACCAAAAACAGAGGAGATCATTAGTACTTCGTCAAGGGGACTACTGCAGTGAGCACACACATAGATACACAACAAAAAACACAAACATAAAAAATGACACAGGAAAATGTGTAGTGCGCTCGGCTGCGGAACCACGGCCTTTTTTTACACTTACGTTTCTACGACTCAAGACAAAGAAAGCAAAAATCGTGACTCATTGAGCAGTTGCGTCAACGGTAACGACGGTCTTCTGCTCACTGAGTCAAGATTTTTTTCTGAGATTTTCATCTTTTTTTCTTTTGGTGGACAGAATCTCATTGCCAGCATTCTCACACTGAAAAGAGACATAAAACAGAGAAGACAAGGAAAAGAAGTAGAAACAGATAAGATCAATCCGATAAGTGGGCATGCAGCTCTCTCTCTCAGTTCGTCTCGGTGGTAGGTCGTGGTGATGGAGTGGAGAGTTTTGGTTATTTTAGAGATTGTTGGAGTGCGACGCGCGTCTTTGTAAAGAGGTAGTAGGTGTTTATCATCAGTACAGGAGGACACAAATATAAGTTACTAAAAAATGTCGGCAATAAATAATAAATACACATATAAGTATGAGTAAGTATACAAGAGGAACCTGCGTGAGGTACCCGCATGTCTTGGTGTGTGTGTGTATGTGTGAGAAGAGAGAGAGAAAGAAATAAATACAAATGTTTCTTTGTTTGTAGAGATACACACACATATAAAGACTCTGTTATTTGTCACAGTGGAGTGAGTGGAGGAGAGGGGGTAAAGAGAAGCCTAGCTTTCCCTCCTTCCCTCCCGCACTCCTCCACTATGATGAGTTGTGATCGAAAGCATGCGAGGGTATGTCAATGATCGTGCAGGAATCTTTACCAATCCGTAGTCGAATCCGCTTTGTCCGCTGACTCGGTGGAGGGACGCCCCCGTTGAGCTGAGTGGACGAGGACGACGACGCTGTCAATGAGGCTGAGGAGGGCTTCACCCAAGAGACTTCTTGCCTGGTTTGATCTTCGACAGGTTGTTCGGGCGGCTCGTCGTCATCGTCGTCATCCTGTTCGACGTCCTTCGGCTTGTCCTTCCCTTTCGACTTGTGCTTCCGCTTCCGCTTCTTGCTCCGCTTGCGTTGGTGCTTGGTGGAGGAATGCGTGGGGTGCTCAGTCTCTGACATTGTCTCCAAAACCGCTGGCTCTCCGATAAGAGTCCCATTGTGCTTCGGGCTGAGGCGAGAGGTGGGGCGCTGATGAATATTTGTGCAGATCTCGTAACTTGGCTCCCGCTGCGGCTTCAGGGCGCACGCCTTCGATGCGAGAGACACAAAGTTCTCCGACCGTACTGAGCGAATCACGTCTTTTAGGAGTCCGTTGTTGTCTCCTAAGGCGAAGGGCAGAGGTGGGGGTCCGCTACCAGATTGGTCTGACGAGTGAAAAGCGTGATCTTCATTGTCGTCTTGTGGATCTTCAAACACTTCGTCGAGATACGACCGCTTCAGGCGGATTTTGATGATTGGCAGAGGAGAACGCTCCGCCTCCAAACGAGCGCTGCCATGAACAGTGTTCCCTCCACCGGAGGAGCTACTGCTAGTCACGCTTACTCGACGGCGAGAACTCTCCGATGGGGACAAGGATCCGCTGACAAGGGTCCCGGCGGTGCTCAATGACGACGACTGAAGAGTCGCGGAACTACTCGCGATACTACAGCTGCGGGTATGACGACTACTTATCGAACTACTGAGGCCCTTTGTGGCACTGATGGCAGTGAGGGTTTCTACGCCCAGTCCGCTTTGAACACATGACGGTGATGGTCCAACTAAAGATGACGACAACAAAGTGGAGGAGGATGATGCCACCCATGATCCAGCCGCTGCAGAGGACGAGGAGGTTGAGGAACCTCGCAAATTAGAATGCCGGCCGCGGGAGGCAGGCTCTTGCAACACTTTCGAGCTCCGCAACATGATCCCACTGCTGTTGTTGGTTCGTACAGGTCCGACAGTCGAAGGCGGGATGCTCATTCTTCCTCCTCCGTCACCTCCAACTCCACCACTCCGCTCACTGCTGAACGAGTGGCGGGTGCTGCTGCTGGTGCTCATGTTGCTCCCTGAGTCGACGCCAGAGTCGCTGTTCGAGCTCGAGTTGGAAATTGAGTCGTCGGAGAGCAGCAGTCCAGGCACTTGAGAGGTGGTCGTCGCATTGGAACGCGCTTTCACACTCGTTGTGCTGACATTTCTGGCAGGAGTTGGCATTGTCCTCCCATTCCTGAGATACAAGCAGCAAAAATATAAATTTCAATCGTTTCAAAAATCAATTTTAAATCGATTTAAAAATATGCATTGTGACGTACCTGGCGTAACGAACTGCATCCCGTCTTCCCGCTTGACCGACGGTGGAAGCTGGTGCACCGGGTTGATGAACTGGTCCTTCCAGCATAACACCTCGCCTCCTTCGCGATGTCGTTACGGGAATGGAGGCACTAAGAGATCTGACATTATCGACTCCCGCAGACGACAAACGACTTGACTGCGGAACCGTGGGACGACGCTCACCGGACTGCTGCTCATCTCCTCCAGCCGTTGTCGCTTTCTTCCTGTTTAGCCTCTTGTCCGTTTCCCTGAGATGGTAGCCCTTCTCTCCGTTCGCTCCCTCCTCCGCTTTGTGAGCAAATGCACCCTTTCCCCTCCGCTCACAGGTGGCGCATCGCCACAATCTTGCCTCCCATGTTCCCCTCCAAACTGTAGCGCTCACAGGGATCGCATCTGTAGCCGGACTTTTTGTCAAAGATCCTGAAGTAACGGTTAACCTGTATTAAAACAAGACAAACAACAAACGTTGGACATTAGCATGGAACATTGAGAAGAAAGAAATCGGAGCAATTTCCTTCTGTAGAATTGGATTAGGTGTAATTAGTGTCTATCTACGTGTTCTCGTAGGGCTTCCTTCTGCTCTTTCAGGTCCCTTTCCTTGCTGTACGTGTGTTTCTTGAACCAGTTTCCACTCTGAAGCTCGCTGTAGGCCCGGTCGTAGTCCTGATGCTCGATGAACCGCTCCACAATCCTCTTCAATTCGAGAGCTCGAGACGCCTTCGAATACGGCGGACGAAACCTGTGTGTGTCAATGAACCTCAAATCAGAGATGCTGTACTTCTGAATATCCACCCTCTCTGCTAATTCGAAGGGTGCGAGGATAAGAAATAATAAAGAACTGGCAAAATTATTAACTCTGACTTACTTAATGTTCATTTTGTGGCTCGTAAAGCCAAGAAAAGGGTCGAGAATGAGCGCAGATGCGAGATCGTCGTTATCGGAGAGTTCCTTCGGAGTCATTCCATGCCCACCTCCGCGGCCGTGGGCGAGATTCGACTTGGTCAACGAGGCAGCAACGACCGCCCCCGACGACGGGGCTGCCACATTGCTGCTACTGCTACCATCCTCATTGCTACTCGACGTGAAGTCAGTCTTGGAGAGTGGGGGGTCGCTCGTGGCGGGCATGGGGTCAGGCTCGACATCAGCCGACGACGACGACGACGCCGCCGACGACTGGAGCGATGTTGGGAGTTGCTGCATTATCTTCCTGGACAACTGCATGCCGGCCGTGGCCGCGACCATCGCATCAGATCAGCTCAGTCGATGACGACGTAATCGGCGGCAGGAGACAGTAGCGAAGAGTCGCAGTCATTCAAACAATTCACTCGGATGCCGCACTTGTCACAACTCGCTCCCCATCCACATCACTTACGACGAGGACACGAAGATAAGCTCTGAGACAAAGAGATACACAATTTGCCAGTCACTCACTCAAAACAAAATTAAGAAGATCAACCCTCAAAACTCAGCTTGGTCCACACATTCTCTCTTCTCTGGTGTCAATTTTGTTGACACTTGCCGAGAAGAAGACAGCCTCACAACCCAACGAAAATGTCAACAAGAATGAAAGTACTTGGAGGAGAGTGTAAGCTCGATTTGCAGATGACGACTTGACGACCACCACTCCAAAGTGTCACCAAGGCGACCACACTTTGAAACGAGGGGCACTCGATCTCAGGCTCGTCGTCGGGAATCCAGTCATCCAAACAAAACTACTCGCTTTCTTCGACCGCAACGAGTTACCGTCGACGACGTTGACAATGAAACTCTGCTGGTGATCAGTTGTCGACGACGATCTTGAAGGCGAAATGGACTGTTGTTGTGGTCGCTTTGGATTTTGCCTGGCCCTTTTCTTCTTTTGTGGGTCTCTTGGTCGGGCTTGTGTGTAGCGAGTGGTGGTGGGTATTACTGGGTATCGCAGGGAGATGCACCACTCAACGCATGCCGAGGATTGAGGAGTTCAGAGAAATAAAAGCAGCAGACAACGAACACTTGGATTATTATTGCCTTCAGGATTTGTATGGCAAGGAAACTTGCACCGTCGTCGAAGTCGTCGAGTAGTTTTTTGATGCAGGCCGAGAAACAACAACAGAACGAGAGCTACTCTCAATACACAACCATCAATTGTGGCCCGTACCTCTCTGTGTGTTGGAGGACCTTCCTCCTCCGTTTCTCGGCGAGGACTTGGTACACAGCTGCACTCTGCTGAGCTGCAGGATGTGTGTGGCGATGTTGCCGTAACCCTGTCTCAGCAGCAAGGGAAAATCTCACACACGAAGACGGAGAGACAAAACGTGAGGCAGATTGGAAGTTGCACAGGAAAACACGACTGGCTTTTACCAGAATAAATGCATCCTCTCCTGTCAATCCCATGCTTGAACCTGTACACTCTGTTATGCATAGAGAACTCTCAAACAAGTCTACTTTTCTCGTTACTCCACCACGAATACCACACAAGAAATGCTGAATTGATGCTGAAAAGCTTCGCGTACTCATTTGAGACGACCGTTCCTTTCATTATTGGGAGACGGAAAGGATTAACCGAAGGAGTATGTCCGTTGTTTGTACGGCCGTCATCACGATAACGGACAAACGGTTTATGAATGTATAATTATTGTGGAATTTGTGTATTTACCTGTCCATGACCTCGGTCGGAAATGGATCATTCCTGAGGCCACGATTTGTTTTATGTGTGAAGAATGAGGACCATTGATTCTTAAAAATTCAAACCAATTTAGTTCATTGCTGTCATTAATTGGTCTCGTCTTGGTTATCCATTGACCCGGAAGTGACCCATACTCGTTTCCACAGTCCGGAATGTATTACACCATATTAGAAAGTCAATATATGTCAAATAATGTTGTTTTCGATTTTTTAAACATGTCAAGCTCGACATTCCCTTTCGGTCTCCTTGCTAACAATGTGTGCAAGATTTTATTTTTTCTGACTCGCTTTGGCTTGCTCCAAGGCTGCTGATGACGCTTCCGTTAATCCTTCTCTCTGGTTTTGTGCTGAACCTGGAGATATCTTCAGCTACTTAAATTCCCAACACGGTTTATAATTACTGCTTTTTTCAAACAAAGGGTGAGATTGGAGGGCGACTAATAAGCAGAGCCTCAGTGCCCCTATTCGCATACAATAAGATGCACAAAATGATTGCTTCAATTCTTTTTTAATCTCCGAAAACTAGTAAGGGGTAAATTTTCCTCTTTTGCTACATAATATTGTCTAAACACCCATTCTACGTGCATAAAAACAGAAATGGGAGTTTTTGTGCACAAAATGGATTAATTTCTCGATCCCGAACTCATACATCATAGTTATAATTCGTTACAAACCGAAGGAACTGTGCAGTTATGAGAACCTGAATGATTCTTAATTTAGCATTTAATTGATTAATGCAATTAAATTTACTACTAATTGACACCTGGAGCATTTATTTTAATGCATAATTGATTTACTTAATTTAAAACTGCAATTATGCAGTTTAATTCAATGACTACACATCCTCAATTACATCCATCTCATGTTTGCAAATTTAAATCACTAGTGAAGAGTTTCACTAGAATTGTGAATTCTCCACAAGCAAGGCAAAGATTATGGTTTTCGCTGTACTACTCTTTGCATTGGTATACGTTCCCGAATTCGTCCCAACTACAAATGTAAGTCGTTCTTTATGACTTATCCTCAGCTCAACCCAATGTTCGTTTATGCTTATAAAACCCTGTATATTTTGATCGTGAGGTTTAGTTTTCATTTGCACATTTTAGGATTTTACATAATATTATGCAATCATAAACATGATGCACTGGGCTTCTGTTACATTTATTTTTATACATGGTAATATTCAATGCACAATTCGATCGATACAACGAAGATAACTACAGTTGACAGTATAATCCGAAAGCTGCAACGTGATTACTTAAAGTTAAAAATATAACTACGGAGGGCTGGCGCTTCTGAGCCTGCGAGAAATTCCCTTTAAAATTACTCAATCGATTTTCATGTTGAAGCTGGCCCCACATGAGCAGCCCTGTTCTGCGCGTGGATTGCTGACAATGCGGAAGGAGGAGCGAATCAGTTCTGTCTCGTAGTCGAGAGTGGAGCCTCGAACCAGGTCGAGACTCACTGGGTCAACCACCACCAACGGTTTGTCATCAGCACCACCACCCCCTTTCCGAACAACACTGGAAGGGAAAGGCACAAGTGACAAGCAAGTCAAATATTATCGATTCAAACTCTTCTCACGACCTTTACGAATGTTGTATGAGTGCTCAATTTCTTCTTACATATCTTGCGAGTCGAGCTGGTGATCAATTTCGAACTTGTACTGAAACCCGGAGCAGCCCCCTCCCTCCACACTGACACGGAGGAAGGAGTCGTCCTTCTCCAGAATCTGTTGGAGTCTACTCACACAAGCGTCCGTAATCCTCAGTGAACCACTCTTCCTCTCCTCCCCTTTCGAAGCAGGCTCAGGGGTGGACGAAAATGCTGTTGTAACCACCCTCGTCGTCGTCGTCCACACAGGCCGCAGCAAGGAGAGGGAACACGAGCACCTTCCCAACAAAGACGACATTGTCGAGGACTTTCACATGAAGATGACAGTCACCACAAAATGAGAAAAATGAGGGGGAAGAACATTACAACGGTTACAGATACAGCGCAGTAATGC
>JAHZMW010004476.1:0-60915 GCA_027743745.1 Alloscopus bannaensis
TCTAATTTACGCACGTGGTCAGGAGAGCGTACTTTTTTTAATGCTTTTTAGATTGGCCACGCACTTACACTAAATGAGCACACCGTGCAGCGTTCTATGCAGTGAAAGGCATGGAATCCGTCCAAAATCATTTCATTCTTTTTCACTCATTACATTTTTCATTCAGTATATTTCTGGTAATGGCATTTTGGCAACTCTTAAGATCGACACGAGAAGTTATACCTATTCTCTCAATCGAAGGAAAAATACAAGCTGACAGTATAATATCGTAGAAATGAAGGTACATATTTATTATTACAAGCCGCTTGCTTGGTGGTAACGTGCAGCGTGGTGCGCAAACATAGAAGCACAAATGCAATCCAACGACATAAATGGTATTTCCATAAAACTATCATAAAGCATGCGGTACGCGATCAAAATACAAATCAGCAACTAATCTCACAAGACAACTCATTCATCAATCAAAGCAAAGCTGTGTCAACACAGTTATTCCCATAGGTAGCCAGTAAACGCTAGGAAAATGGAGCAAATACTGGAAGCCAATATGTCTATACAGATTTACACCTTACACTCTACAACATAAAAGACAAAATGTTAGTGTTGAAGACGCCACTTCCTTTTGATGAACGCTAAAAACAATTATAGCGACGCGCTACTGACTCGTTGTCATTTGTGTGAAAAAATGCGATGTATACAATGTCAATGGATGAATGGATAATGTACAGATGCATTGTCCATTGTTATGCATTTTTGGACACAATGTCCACCTTTGCTCATCTGATCTGATGAAGTGTTAATTTACGGTTTTTCTAGCAAAGTTATACTGTAATTTGAGGGGCTTCGTTTTTTATCTTGAGACTGATGTGCAGTTGGTGAACTGCGGAGATTGTAAATTATCCGCCTGCTGCTATTGCGGTGTGGAGTGCCATTGGTGGTTAGATGAAAGGTAATTGTTTCAAATTTTGTTTAGCTTAACCGACAGTACGCTCTCTCGAATCCTTGAGAAAACGAAATGTTTATAGTTATCATTATCTATTGTTTTCTTCTCATCTTTATAAAATTTGTGCCGCTGAGTGCTGTGACCTTTCTCAGTTGTTTTTCAATGAAGTACAATAATAATTGTTTTGATTTAATTGTGAATTGAATTCTCATTTTATAGACTTATTGGATTTGGGCTTGAGTACAAGGACGGAACTCGAGAGGAACCACAAATTTCAAGAAGAATTTGAAGCTACCCGTCGCCAGGTTGAAGTTGACCGTTGTGTGACCATTTAACATTTCAAACATTAGTGGATGTCCAGTGGAAGCCATGAGTTCAAATAAGAAAGACAAAACTATCCATTCGGTAAGGAGAATGCCGGAAGCACATGCAAGCATTTGTAATTTGGCAATGCAATTCTTTGTGTTTAGCAAAGCGAGTTAATTAATTGATCGTTACCTGGTTTCCCAGGCGTTGGTGAAGATCCACCAGGAATCGTCAAGGTTTCGTGAGAAGATGGCCAATGCTGTTAATATGGCGTCGACGGTGGCATCAAATGCCCGCTACGAGTGTATGACGGAGGATGTGGAATTAGGAATTGACCACCGGGAGGATCGTGAGGAGGAGCAATACCCTAAGGGGTTCCTACAAATGGTCTTCGCCTTTTTCAAGCGAGCGTTTTAAAGTTGTTACATTGAAACAGTTTTTTTTTCTTTCGATTGGGTATAATATTGGTTTTAAAAAGTGTTTATCTTTAAATGCTGTGTAATTTTTAATCCATGTAACCGAGGATGAAATGGTTATTAAACTTGCAACGTTCTGAATTGACGAGCTTGGCTTCCTAAAAGGAAGGTCTAATCTTTAGTAAATTATTGGGATGTGGGAAGTCAGACGTAGTGACACCGACAACGAGAATAGGAACACTGGGATGGAAACCTAAAATTGAAAATTGTATTTAGCGAAGTATTAGCTGTTGTGAAGCTGGAACGAACGCAAATGCACTTCATTGCAGTTTTTAGCAATCGCATGGAGCCAACCATACCATATAATCATACACGCTTTGGTCGTAGGTACCGTTCCACGCTAGCGACTTCTGATTGGCCAATCAAATGTGGTGCATTATCTGCTGGAGTGGAGCGCATACATGTACGTTGTTAGTGTCAGAGATAGTGATCGGACATTGCTCGTATGCCACTTGTTTAACCTGTAGTACACTGCGTAATTTTAATTGTAGGTCATATTTTATTTCAGTTGTTTAATAATCACACTAGGATTAGGATTTTCAAGATTCACTTTTAAACCTGTTGGATTCACTGGTTGATACAACATCTTAGGGCTTCAACAGAATCAAATTGCTTCACTTGATATGTTGCAATTCGCAGAATCACTTATAAAAACTTTTGCAAGTACAGTTTTCAACATGACAGTTCAATGATGATAAAAAAATTTAACATCCGTCACCAACTGGTGTACTTATTGTTAGATGATGATGTTATTCAGCGGGGCGCAGGGTTGTATGATATTATGACGCAATGCCTAACCGTGCCACTTAGGCACCCTGGAGAAGCGCCAAAAATTGCGCCCCTTTATAATTATGAAGTAGCATATTACTACATATTTGAAGTTAATTCTTGGATATGGGAGCTAATTTGAAGGCGTATAGAGTTGATTGATGTGGATCCGGGTTTATTTGAGGATATTTTTGGTTCAGTTTTTGTTTTCAAATATTTTTATTCAACTTTTACAACTTTTATTTTTATAACACTCGGGAAAATACCGACAAAAATGTTTTTTCCTTGTGCACACAAATATGCAATAAAAAGTTAACCCCAAACCCAACCAAACCAAACTTAGCATATTACTACATATTTGAAGTTAATTCTTGGATATGGAAGCTAATTTTAAGGCGTTTTGAGTTGATTGATGTGGTTCCGGGTTTATTTTAGGATGTTTAGGTTAATTTTAAGATTTGACGTTAGTTTTCAAATATTTTGATTCAACTTTTGGATATTTTGCTCCCTCTATATCGGCGCCATGGAGGGCGGCGACACCGCCCTCCAATAGCGGTTAGGCCTTGTTATGACGGAAGAATGATATGATGTCAGATGTGTGAAATTTTACTTATTATTGGAGCTGGGTTTAAAAGTGTCCCAGGTCCAAACCATTATTGTATACCAGGGGTAGACAGCTTATATAATGAGAATTCAGGCTGCCAAATACATTTAAGGGTTAAGCCAGAATTACATATAATGCTGCTGGTTTGTTTTCATACTACATAGGTGCACAATAAGCAAGTTCTCAATATTAAGGTCAATGGTCTAGAAACTCTTGCTCTGAGCCATATATTTTGAAGTGTTTCGTACAGAATCGTGACCGTAACCAGCACGTTTTATAGCGAAGAGTCGTAGGTCTGCAGTCACAACAATCTTCCCCTTTTTGACCAATTACAAGGCAAGACAAACCTTTGAAAAGAGTCAGAAGGCAGACTGCACATTTATATGTTAATAATCGATTCTTATTGACACCACATCCACTTCGCTATTGATGGCAAAGTTTGATGGTCATATCTGAAATTCTCTACGTATCTAGTGATGTACGGGGACACAACGTAACAGAGTGAGAGTTCCTGGTGTTTCACTTTAATTTTGTAATTTAACAAACTAGCTAAACTTAATTTTATATGAAGTCGATTATTACCTAATATCTAAACCTGATGAGCAAAAAATATTAATATTAATATTTAAAGTCTATGTAACATGAAGTTTCATGCATTAAAAAGCTTGCAGAAGTTGCCTAATTCAAGCCACAACACTCGGCATGCTGCTGTTTGATGTGGATGTGTATCTCCATCTGTATTTCTCTATATGTATAAATAAAAGAGGCTGACAGACGAAAACCTGACTTGATTGATGCTCAATCTACATAACAAATACAATCGGTCGACGATTCTTAGAAATAGTGAAGCATGAGCTGAGTTTTGTTTTAAATTCACGTGTAAAACGGTAAAAAAAAGTCAGGGAAATGTTGAGATAATAGGTGGATCCTACCAAGTTACGGTAATGACACCTAAGAATACTGCATTTGCGCTCTCAAACTCACTTTTTCAGAAGACAGTGACACGATTAACACTTTACGACTGAAATTTATGGTCCGTAGAAACTAAACAATAACCAATTAATTACTGCCGCAGTCCAACTGGGGGATAATTCGTGTAATAGCTTTGAAACATTTCAAACAACAAACTAAAGAATTTCTTGCTCGCTATCCTTAACCTTCACCATTGTAAATTGTAAGAGTTTCGACTCCCCTCGCGACGTTTTATCTTCGGGTAAGAATGATGCTTTTTCCGTGTGTGCAGGATTTTAATTTTCACTCACATTTTTCAGGTATCTATAATAAGTCATTTAAAAATTTGTGGAATGCCTATGAGTAGAAGGTTTGCTTTATTGCAGTTACATGACGCTATTTCAGCAGCGTGAAGTTTATCAATTCTTTTAGGATTGGCTTAAGTTTCCTTGTTGCCGCGATTCCGCTCGGATTGGCTTTGTTGCCGCGAAAACCAGATAGTATAACCGAAGATCGCTGTTGCATGGCTTTTATTTTTAGTGCAAAGTAAACCGTAGTAAAAATGCATGATTTACGAGTAAAATGGGCGTGAGAAGGAAGGATGGCATGCTTTAGTGCTGTTGTGATGCCTCTTCCTGCTGAATTACAAAATCGTAAAAAAGTAGCCCGTTCACTGTCTTAAATTTGCTTTTATTCAGTAATCAGTACCTCCAAAAACATGTAGACAATTGCATGCGCAATTCACGGAGCAAGCCTCTTCATGAGCAATCATTAGCATTATTCTTAAATGCTGGCTGCCTGGCAGAGTAATTTTCGTTTGACTTTGCATACAATACAGAATGTCGAGAAACGCTATAGGTCTACGCAGATATGAATAAGTAAGGACATGTTTATGTCAAAAGAAAAGCTCAATTTATGCTCCATTCTACTCGAATGTTTTCCAGATTTAATACATTGTTTACTCTATGGAAGTAATTCATCAAATTTTCTGACGCTAATATTTCGTACATTACCACTCCAATTTGCCACATTTCGCAACACTTTACCGTTAACGTGACCCCACTCGGTGATATAAAATAGCGGAGCGAGAGTCTCCGAAGATTCACATTAATGTCATAATTTACAAAACCAATGTAAACTTTAACTTGAATGAAATCAATTGTTGCTTATCTCTAATTCTAATAATAATCACAAAATATCCACAGTAATAAATGAAGTTTCATGCATTAAGTAAGGCGTTTCATTTCACCTACAAAACCCTGCGTGCTGCTGTGTTTGATGTGGATTTTTTTGTTTTTCAAGGAAAATGAGAGTATTTAGTGAATAAGAGTAGCGTGAGCAGTCACCGTGCGTGATGCATAGAAGTCTGTTTAACCAAAGTTTTCAGGTGTACTTTTACTACTTTTCACTCTAACCATGTACAACTTTTTAGCGAAAAGCAGGAAAAATTATGTTCAGTTCACTAAATTATCGCATGCATATGACGTGAGCACACGGGGGCATTAGCGTTAACATGTGCCCCGCACCACTCTCTCCATCTAGAAAGCCTTTTGCTACCTCCACCGTTTTCTCCACAA
The DNA here is from genome assembly GCA_027743745.1 of Alloscopus bannaensis. NCBI lineage: Eukaryota > Metazoa > Arthropoda > Collembola > Entomobryomorpha > Entomobryidae > Alloscopus > Alloscopus bannaensis. The sequence continues at coordinate 5,623 of JAHZMW010004476.1, forward strand.
ATAAAAGCGACCATGGTTTTGGGTGTTCAATTAATAATGAAAGTGAATTGGCTCGTAAACCGTGTTTGACAAGAATGTTTACCATCGTTCAGCTCAGACCATGTTAGCAGCCCTGTAGCTCTCTGCTTCCTCAAGTCACCGCTGTAATGTAAGGATCTTCATGGCTACCACTTTTTTTACCCCTTATCCCTTCTTAGCAAATTAGGAAAGCGGTCAAAAATGGCAATGACGGGATACAGAGGCTCCTCTAACTCTCCTGGAAAAATTTACTCGCACGAGCATAAACGAATCGGATCACGATATGCTTTAGTGATTCGCACTTCATCAGCCCTCAGCTCCAAAAGTTTGAATGTCATTAAAAATTTATTGCAAAGTCAGCAAGACAGAGGAAACGAGCAACTGGATAATTCATGAGAAAGGGAAAGGATTAATTGACGAGGGAGTCAGGGATCTCTCGGCAGAGTTTAACCTTGAACGTCTGGTGTTTATGGAGAGTTGCGTGTGATCAGAGTCATTTACAGAACGTTGCCGTTACATTTGGCCCAGCTTGACTTGTCTTATCTCGAGGCATTCGCATGCAATAGAAATAATATCTTTCCTTTTTGTTTGAGCTTATGAGGAGCGGGGAGATACGACAAATTCTTGTCAACGGGAGAAGCCCAGAGTTTAAAACAAAAGGTGGTGACTTCTTTTCTAAAAAGAAATGCACCGCTCTATTATTGCCTGCTTTGCTTCAGTTCAGAAACATGACTAATCGATGCGTTATCTTCAATTTAATAACCTTGCTGGAGTTGACTCCCATCATCGAAGAAACGGGCAGATTGTTCTTTGCATTTGCGATACAAGTAAAATCGAATGGAAATATACTCGCTACCGTCACACAGAGCAGGAAGCACTGGTAAAGTGCTTCTTTTGTTTCGTCCCAATTGTTTTTCTGATAAGAGGATCAAACTGACGAGTGTCGCGTCAGTAAAATGGTGACATTGAATTGTGATATGACTTCTTACGACTCTAAAAACTGGGAGCAATGCTTTGGGTTCAAGCGCTTTGATTCCAAGGTTGAGACCACGGAGCCAGAGGAGAATAGACAAGGGATATTGATTTTATGGAGGAACTCCCATCTCATGTTACTCACCACAACGATGTAGTATTATAAATATACCGTCTCACTATACTTTGCAGTATTAGTTGTTATCTGATTCTTGCCATTTTTGACGTTTTGTTCAGTATTTATTCGTAAGTATTTTTGCTTTACGTAAGCTTTGCTGCTTTAATCAATCAAAAGTTTACAGTTGGTCACGCTTTGGCGAATGACGGGCAGGCGTATTTGCGTCACTGAGCTGCGAATAACTATTTTAAGATCCGTAAGAAAGGATGAGACACATAACAATATGAATGTGCTCGATTATTTTTGACAGAATGGCAACATGCATAGTCAATATGAATTGACATGTTTGAAGCAGCGACAAACTCGCAACAAAAGGGTCGCGACACTGACGATGAAGGTCGATAATTAAAAATGCCCGATGGTCGCTTTTTGTTTACTTCCTCTCGCGAGCCCCATCATCATTTATTAATTACGTTGTCGTCTTGGATTTTTTCTTCCAGTCGCCTTGAAGTAATATTACCGACCAATCCTAGTATCATTATCCTCTGAGAATAGTCTTCATAATCATAATCATTCAGACAAGAAAAATTTATCTGGGCTTCCAATTTGAGAAGAAAACAATATGAAACATCGGATTTACTAGAAAATGCTAAGCGGCTGAATAAACACTGTAATTAAGGTTTTGAGGATGTACTACGAGTGTACCCAAGAACCCAAGCAAGTAAATTCTTCAGGTATATATAGCATGATTTTTTATCGAAGCATATTGTGCTTAAGTAATGTGTAAGTGCATACTAGAGTATTTACAGTTTGCAAAGCAAATTCATTTGTCGCCGGACACTCACAAAATCCTTGTGTGCTGGAGCTATGTGAGACATTACAGGTTTTACATGGCACCGCAGATTGCTAATATCCATTATAAATAAACATAATGTGGTTCCGGTTACAAACTGTATTTTTCTTTGTGGCATTCTTTTACAGGGAGCTACGTCATAAAACAATTTAAAGAATAGATTATTCTTTTGTATTATATGTAATAATTGTATAAATAGCAATAAGATTCCATATTTCCGTATACAATTGGCATTTAAGAATTCTATGTAGGTTTGAAAATTTTCTTCCTCCACAACGGGTGCGTATTTAATATAAGAAAACAATTCAGCACTTTGTATTTTCCTTTGGAGCCGATGTTAGTTTCATACTCCGGTACACAAACATGGAAGGGATACACTAAATAATTCAGCTACTTCTAATGCCGTTAAGTACATTTAGGAACAGTACAATTGCCTGTCGGAACTTGTAATGAGAAATTTTGCATAAAACATACGTAACTTGAGAGCATGACAAATGATAAGGCGAGACCTTTTGGTCTCTTCTCTGTTCCACTCATAACTGATAATAACGAGACACGTGCGTTGCATGCATGCAATCTTTTACCATTTTTTTTATTGCCAGCCATACCGTCTTAAGCATAGTGCACAACATGAAACAAGGCACAAAGAGAAAGCAAAGTTTTTTTTGTTAAATTTTTAAGCGATATACTCCCTGCAATTTTTTATGTCATGATATGAATTTATGCTTGTCGTGGTGAGCTTCCGTGAGAGAGGGAAAACCTTTGTCCCTCTGTTTCACCCCGCAAAACTTATTGCGCATTCTTCACAAGGAATACCTAGAAAAAAGCCTGACTGAACTGTGAGCGAAATTACATATTTTCACTTTAGTCTTTCTCTCCCGCCACTCCTCCAAATACAACTTAAACAATACACATCGTTTATCCAGGTCTATATCTCCTTCTCATTTTCCCATACTTTTCTCCTCCTTCAGAGTAGTGAACGGAGAAAGGGAGCGAGTGAGCAAATTACCTGTAAGGAGATTGCTAACATGGGACCGACGAAAGCCACACTCGGTTCGCTCTCACAACTGTCTCTCTCGTTTTTCCTCCCGTACTTCTCACGTTGTAAATTATGATTAAAATCAGAGGTGGCACCCGCTGGGCAAGACAAGAACGGGACGAAGAGTGAAAGAGAAAAACAGCGCACACCTTCACTCAACCATGTTCTTTCCTTCTCTTTCTATTCATCGAGAACGCTGTGAGAGTGCCACCTTCTCGTAGGTAATAAGAACGGACGGAGAAATGTGGAAATTGAGTGCTGCGCTATTGTTCCCATGTGAGCATGCAGAATGTGAGTCTATAAAGTGAGTAAAGGTGCTCATATCCGATTTTCCCCTTCTCTTCCCAATTCCTTTGTTAATATTTATGGAAAGGGTATCGCATTATGTGTCCCGTTACCCATTGTTGTCAGAGGAGAGAAAGGACTAGGTTGCCTTTTCAGGAGGACGACACCGACATTCTTCTAGCGCCTGGCAAGTTTGATGAGTTAATGTGAGGTCCGTGTACCACCACTTCATTTTAATTCTTCTCAACCAACGCTGCTCCTGTCCGCACTTAATACTCGTTTACCGCTCACTCAAACACAGCACCACTCTCTCGTTACAGGATATAGCTCTCTGGAGAGACTGCTTTGTGTCCGGTGGTGCAGCGGAGGAAAATACCATTAAAATTCATGTCGACAGCAATTTTTTCCACTTTCTCTGAATCTATATCTGTGAATTAGACATTAAGAGACTCCATTTCAGCAAAATTTCACTTTGTCCCTTCTCATGCATACTGAATACCAGGGAGACCAGGGGATCGATCCTTCTTTGCCGCTGTGCGTTTGCGTTCCTCCCATTTCCTCGTGTTCAAGAGGGACACAAAGTAAAAATTGGAGAGCACGTTGTTTTCCTTCGAAATGACAAAGTTGCTCAAGTACGCAACGCAAATGTACTTCATCAACAAGAACGACTCATTTCTCCGTCTTAATTCCTCAATCACACAGAAAACTCAACGAAAACAAAACGAAAGCAAGCATCAGAAAGAGACATGGAATATCTGAGATTGCACTGGTGTGTCCAATTTTTGCCTCGTTACACCAATCATCTCAGATTACTGACGCGATGATGGCGAACTCGAGGAAGCGGTTTGTGATACGATAACTTTGTTATCACACGATGTGAGGTCAGTTCACAACTTTCTTTCTGCATGTTTCCCTATTATTATGTAGTCACCTTATTACGCTCACTACTGGTATTTACTTTATACATAATATGCATTCGTGTAGACGGATTAGTATATGCGAAGTACATCGGTTTATTTATATAATTTTGTCGAAGCTCACGTACTACATCATGTCGGTGTACATGTGGGCAAGAACTTCATTTTGTCCTGTTTTTCCTGTAAAGCACCTACGAAAGGAAAAGCAGTGGTTTCCCACTATCAGAAACGGATGCTGGCAAACGACACAAGAGTCCTCACGTCGTCCTCGTACATTCATGCTGCACCATTTTCTCATACTGCTTTTTTATCCTGCTGATATCAAAACCCTCTTTCTCCCCGCTTCGTTCTTTGGGAACACACGAACTGCACCAACCCTGTAAAGAAAGCTCATACTGAGCGAAGCAGCAAGCATACACGCAGTATGCTCACTCACCGAGGGAAAGTGAACTTTTAATGATTTTCTTCTTCTCTCTTTTCTCTTTCGCTTTCTCTTCGTCTCCTGTACTCCACGAGTAACAGGGAGAGAGAGAGTGGAAAAAAATTGCCGAGTCACATCTATTCTCCGTCTTTTTCATACAATGTAGAGACGAGATGAGTAAGGAAAAGGCTGTTTCACTATATCCTTTAGTCTTGATTTTTTTTTTGCAGTATTGTGAGATATAGTAGAGGATAATATGAAGACTGTAGACTCAGGTTTTTTGGTGCAGCATCATCATCGTCGTGATCATCACCATCATTGCCATCGGGGAAAGGATGTGAGTTTGCCGAGGATTTTTTGTGAACGAAAAGGAAAAGTAGAACATAGTACGACGACGACGAGAGAAAGTGGGATGTTGGCGTGTGTGAGTGTGTGCGGCTCTTTCTCTCCCTCATTTTTTCTGTGTACAATGCACTTTCTCTCGCTCGCTACACATCATCTCCTTCTCTCACTCACTTCGCTCTTACTTCCTCCATTGTGCTCCCGTCGTCCTTCAGATGATACATTTTCCCCCATTCTGAAGAAAACAGGCCTGCTCAACGAGAGACACATAACATATTTGATTGGTTCGTCTTGTGTGTGAGATTGTGTTCTTTCTCTCTCCTCTGTCTCGCTCTTACTGTGTGTGCGCGCTTGTTTACTTTCTTTTTTCCGTGTAGATTTTTGTTCGGAAGGAAAGTGAACTGAATAATGGAAGCAATGTGTGGAAAAAGTGAACTAAATATTTTTCGATTCTTCTCCAGTTAATACGTAAAAAAATAGGAGTTGGAGAAAGTGTGAGATTTGTTGGCAACACTTTCACTTCAAGTACATTCATCCGTCTTCATCTTATTTCCTTGGTCGTCTTTCGCACTTTAAATATTTTACGTGTTGTGTTCCAGAGGGATTCCTCGGATGTGTTCCAAAGTACGTACTGCTTTACCAATTTTCCAAACTTGAACAGGTATAATAATTTACTGCATAATAGCGATGAGCATCAATAAGCAAGAGAGCCATAAAACTGAGTAAGCGTAAACAAACATGGCAAACTGTAACCTGGGTGAAAGGCCGCGGCTTTGCATCCAAATGGGTGACGACGATACACCTTGTCACGTCACAATTGCTGTTTATTATGCAGATTAATTCCGTGTCTCTGATTTCCGCTTTGTGCCATTTCAAAAGAGTCGTATTGACTCCGAAAGAAAACATTAATGACGCAAGGTCGTCTCACGTCGTTCACTCATGTGTTGTTGCGTTGTGAATGGCCTCTCATGTGCAAACGCCTGGAATCGTGGGCATATTAAACCGACTGAAGCAAAAGTCATAAGTACGCAGCTCTTTGTTGATAAGTCGTTTGCATGCAATAAACCAAACAAGCGAGAATAATTCGTGTTTTTGTGTCGTGCGCTTTCATTCTTTGCTCCGTCGCCATCCTTTCATTCAAGTCCATTCACCATTGATGAGACTTGGGTGAAAGTGAAGTAGTCGGCACATGACGGGCCAAGAATTATTGCTATGGTGTGGCCAAATATAGGTTCACAGTAGCTTTTTATTTTACAAATTTCACACAATAGTAATTATTAGCCAGTTGTGAACGCACATCAATGTATTCGAATGTACCAGTTTTGTAATCTGCTTATTGTCGCATTGCAAGGTCACCTCCAAAGACAAAAGCAGCCCATCATTACAGGGCAAATCCTTACGCATATTTTTCCTGTGCTTGTCGCACGATCGAATACATAATCGGCTTTAGATAAATGCTCTTGACGATTGTCATTCATTGTGTAGTGAAAAAAATGGTGAAGGAAAGTTCAGGTTCGCGTAATGGCTAAATGCCACTGGAAATTCTCTTGCGACGTATGCCCTTGATCAATGATGTGAGACAAACGGCAATAATATTATGCTTTCTTTCCCTGGTGATGTACTCACACCAAGTCCAGTTGTGCATGTGTTCTTTCACTCACTCTCCGAAATTTCCCTTTGAAAATCTCTCGCTCACACGACAAGCAGTGGCTTTCACACAGCTGTTGCTGTGAGATTTTAATGCTATCGATCACCACCATTGCACACTCGTCGATATTGAAATTCGTGTGGGAAAGAGAAAGTGTGATATAAGCATTCATCGCGATGTAAGCATAGACATCATTCTCTTGTTACCTGCTTCCAGTTCCCACGATTCCCATCATTCAGAGTAAATCGGCCTAAGAAACAGGAAACAAGAAGGATTTGTGCAGAGAAAGAAAGAGTAAGGCTCGGGGAAAAGAATCTAATTATCAATTATGTAAACTGAAAAGTTTTCCCACTACTTTCTTCTTGCTGTAGGGCTCCTGGTTTTTATGGGAAAATTTGCCTGATTAGAAAAAAACGCTAGATTTCCATTTCGAGAAAATGCAAATACCTATCGCAAGCTCGACAAGTGGGGTTTCCCCTAAGCCAACTGTGATGGTTTGTAAGACTGAAAAAGTTAGCACCAATTTGTTACACTAACAACGACGAGCTTATTGAGAGGGAGAAAAGTCGCAGAAACTAATTCCGTCGAAATTTCAAGTCAACCTGTTTTTTGAAGGATCGTATTCTTTTTTTACTAAACCCCAGCAGATGTAATAAATTCGTTGAGGTTACCGAAATGGAAGGAGGGCTGACCGCTTTCAGTGGATTTTCCCAAGGAGCGAAATGATTCGGTGGTGTGCGAGCAACTGCATTTGTCGATTTCTCCATCGACACATACCCGCTCTGACAGTGGCCTTACTCTTTGTCCTGTGTGCCAATCAAGTGATACACTACAATAGCAATCGGAAGAGCTCTCCAGTTTGTTACCAAATCGTCTCCCCGTTTTCCGGTGGCTCACCGGCCGCCCTCCAGCAACAGCAGCAACAATTAGCGCAAAAGCATCAGATCCAAGATCTCCATCATCATTTGCTCCAGTACAATTCGAACCAGTCGTCCCATAGTTTATACAATGGGAGCCTTCCCACCTACTATGTCCCACCCACGATCCCGTGGGCACAAGCGAGATTTGACAATCGAAGAATGGTGAGCACTGTGTTTTCACAGAAAAAAATGCCTCTCTCAATGTTTTACCTTTCTATTGCTCCATTACTCTTATCTCCAATTAGAAACCTAGTTTGTCATTAGTCACTTGAATGAACAAACCTGGTAATTATTGTATCGCTTCATCACAAAAATTGTAATCCTCACCAGAGAGGAAAATGTTGGATGTTTTTAGCGGAAAGTGAGTGTGGCATTGCATGCCGTGACGATCGGGACGATCGTTTTCGCTGTGATAGACGTGTGGCAAAGTAGCCATTTGTATTCAACACTTTTCCCACAAAACAAAATATCAACGAAACCCCATATATCCAGTGCAATCATCATCATCATGAGCAGGTTACACAAAAACTTGACAGGAAAAGCACGCGATCCCCTGGAATGCCAGTTCAGTTATGCATATGTACAATAATGTGCAATCTCCCAACCACACACAATCCTTCTATACGACAATTGAAGAGAAGTAGTTGTCGCAGTATCGTGTTTGATGCAAACGTTGTCGTAAAAATGCGTTTTTTTACCGGTTTCTGTAATATATATACAACAGCTCTTTTCCATATCAACGGATTATACACCAAACAAGAAGCATATTATTAATTTTTTTGCCCGGATTTCGTACCGGATTTCGTGCGAGATTACGATGGAGAGATGGAGCATAATTTTTTGTGTTGCTTCATTCAAAAAGCATGTTCGGCGTGTAGCTTTTCCACACAACTCTCAACAAATTGAGGTGCAAACATTTTCATGACGAGTCTATACTAATACACAGATTCTCTCCTCTGCCCAGTGCAGTGTTGATGACGATGGTAGTGCTCTGATGATTTCTGTGTGCATTAAGGGAAATAGGCCAAGTGGCAAACATGGTCAAATCCCCAAGTTGAGCTTATCCAAGAAAGGCAAAACCTGAGTGACCAACCTCATCCACCGTGTGCCATTATGCAACAGCGAGAGAAACTGCATTGATCATGATAGCATAGAAATTCCTTTGATTTGTGTTCCGGGTCGTGGTCAACATCATCATGATCGCCATCACATAACATATATATTTTGTCCAATGTGTAGTTTGCGGAGAAAAAAGTGTATTACGTGGGAATAGTTGTCCACACCAAAAGAATGAAAATGTTATGCAAACCTATATATTTGCCATTGCATCGAAATGTGACCCAATGCGTGGTGATAAGCCAAAAAATGGGAGGTGATGACGATGATGACGATGATCAGAGAGTGAGAGATAGAAACTCTCTCGAGTCAAGTCAATTACTTCTGAATGTGGGAGCCATGTTGAAAATAGTGTATTGTGAGTATCCCTGTCTTTTGAGGACTCTTCATATTTTTGGTTCCTTTTGAAAGGGATACACGCCTCAAACTTTCAATAACATTTCATTTTTTTTGCACACCAAAAGGCTACTGGTTAAAACGATATTTTTATTCAATACTTTTTATGCACACCTCGTCCATCTCTCGATTACTACGCGTAGGGAAAAGGAGGTGGATAAAATATCAATTCCATAAATCATTTGATGGTCAAACGTGATCGAGAAAAGCATGTGTTAAACTCATGTACACTACAAACTTGGCTTTCTTTGGAAGGCAAGCCCAAAAAAATACCTGTAAACGAAACACAAACACACACACAATGTCTGACCAGTGAACTTAACTGTGTGTCCGTTCTATATTTGGCAAATCGCGTAATTTGACTCTAATACACAATATTTTCTTTTTCTCAGGAACTTTTGACCCTTTACGAATATTTTTAGGAGAGAGAGAAAGAGAGGTGATCGAAAAAAGATGAATGATTGTGAGATACTCTGTAAATAGACATGTATGTGGTTATCTGATGTCGTCGAAGAGTTCAGAGTCATTTTACATATTCGAAATGGGAGGCTCAACCCTTTGAAAAAAATTGGTATTGAAAAATACGAGAGGCCAAAAGAACAGATAAATTGGGAAGAATCAAGTGCGAGGACGTGCATTTCATATGTAAATTAATGGATTCAGTAGAAACGGTATGCAGTATTGAAACGGCAAAGGTTGTGCCGATATTTTCATCACACGTTCTCCCAAAATACTTGACTTCTCTACAAACGCTCTCAATAAGTCAGCCTGACAACGAGGTGGACTCGAAAATACAAAAAGGTGATGATGATTTTGATGATCGCAACATGGTGGCCACAACCAAGACACTCACTGAATTTTTAGCGATATTTTTTATTCCTGTTTAACTCAATTCTTAACAACTTGGCATGCCAGGGCAAAAAGTGGCCAAAAAAGTACGTCGGACAACCAGAAAAGTTGTACATAAATGGGTAGAGGCATATGCAAATATATGGATTATTATGATAATCAAATGACTACTTCGGCAAGCATCATTTTAATCCCATCACAGTGACTCCCAAGAGGAGAGAAGAAAACATCATGATTTAGTTGTTAACCATCAAAAACAGAGTTGCTCCGTTGTAATTATTTTGAGAGAAACCCTCTAGTTGTAGTACACATGTAGTGCAAACTTTGTTTTCGGAATCACAAAAAGATTTCTGTACACATTCCTTTTACAAAGGGAGACCCTGTCATATTACAGAAAACATGATGTCGGTGATATGATTTTGAAACGTGTGTGTGCACGAGAGACTGAGAGATGAACGATATTGTGATCGTTTTAATTTTCAGCTCAAAATTTATGAATGGGTATGGCGAAGCCAGTTGTGGGAGGACCTGATGGACAGGTTTGACGTCTGCCTTGCAACACAGGTAAAACGTTGTGGTATTACTCGATTCTGTTTGTCTGCTTGCTTGAATATGTTTCAATACATGATTTTGTGGGACGAGAGATATTTCTTTTTACCTCATTTCCTCATTTCCACCAAATTCTACAACTGAGCATCACACTCTCTCACATATTGCGTTTTTCTGCTAGCGAATTCCTTTGCTTCTCATTTCTTTCCTCAGTTTGATGTCCTGTGTCACAGAGGCAGAGGTGTGCTTGAGGAAAGTATGAAAAACGTGACTATTTTCGTAAATATCCACTTGCGTGGATTTTATGGCTTTGTGTGAAGAGAGAAATGGGTCTGCACACGGATATTATGGATGATTGATGAGTACTTAGCACTGCATGTTGCCTTATTCATTCTTTCTCTCCTCTCTTTCTTTGGCAGGGTTCAATAGATCGAATTTCTTCAATTGGTGAAGTGTCAGAGAAATGGCTGGGCCCCATTTCTCTCGCCGTGTATGTCGCGAATCCCGATGAACTCAGTGTCCTCCACTTGTTCATCGCGTACATGAAAAAGTGCAGCGCCTTGTTTAATCAGACTGTTTCCATTCATTTGGCCGTGCCGGCTGGGTTCAGCACGCCAAACGCCAGCTTCTCCTCCTCGTCACCAGCGTCATCCTCGACGTTCGACTTCAGCGCGTACGAGGACTTTCCCTGTGGCCAGCCACACCAGTTCATCGCGTTCGTCATCAAGAATGTGCTGCCCGAGGGAGTCGACAAGAGTGGACTGTACCCACAAAATCATATGCGGAACATCGCCAGAAAAGTGAGCGACCAGGGAGACAAACTCCATTATCTTATTTGTCGCTTGAGTGTGACCTGCTTTCTGCTTCAAAATTTGGTCTTTTTATTGGATCATGTAGACATCGTCTCAGTGCAAGTGTGACGCCTTGAAATGACGCTGGCTGCGATAGGCGAAACGAAAATTATGTTATAATCATTTTTATATGACAATATGCCATTATCCCTCCATTTGTAGAGTTGTGGTACCGCCTGGGTGTTCATGACAGATGTTGACATCATTCCGAGGCCAAACTCATCTTTCCTCCTGCAGGAATTTTATGAAATGCCTGAGGCGAAATGCTCCAAGTACGTCAAAAACGCAGTAGTCCTTGTTTCAATCCCATTTTCTCTAGCATAAGCTCGTCGCTGAGGATGAGATTTCTATCAAAATTGGATAATATGCTTTATTTAACATGTGCTTGAGTTACAATATTATTATCTTGTGGAGTAGAAAAAAAATCAATCCTTTTTAATATGACAGGACTTCTCTCAAGACAAACAATTTGCTTTTAATGGGATTTTAATACTTGACACACAAAATCTCTCTCGTTCTCTGCCGTCTCTGTGTGTGTCTACCGAGAAAAAAGCGTGTAGTAGCTCTGTGTGCTGCCGAATTTTATTCATTTTATTCTCGTTCTATTTAAAAGCGCAGCCCAAACTACGCTCCCCATCTCGTTAATCTCTGTCACAGTAAACGACAGAGTCAAACAAATTGAGCGCATATACATATAAAATGGTGGGGAAAATGGTCGATATAAATTATGGACAGACACTCTCCAAGCACATAGTATGGATGGTCAGAGAGCGAGGGATGGATCGAGAATCGAGACAGAAATAATAAAAACGGTTCACATTACAATTTTTTTTACTCTCCATTTGGAAACATTTTCAGATGTGCATTTGTGATACCGGTGTTCGAGTTGGAGAAATCGGTGCCCTACCCTGACTCGAAAAAGCAGCTGATTACATATGCAAATAGGGGCTTGGCTCGACAATTCCATCTCAAGATATACCGATATGGACATTGGGCTACTAATTATTCACTGTACGTAATATTATGGCTACGGAAAAAATATATTATCCATTCCTTGTCGCTTCTCTCTCTTACTGCTTTGCCTTTTAATGTGCCTTTTGCTCTCCTTCAAATTTCATTTTCTCAACATTTTTTTACCCTCGACGATCGCCTCTTTTGTAAGTACAATCTCTTTAGTCTTTGGGATTCAATTGTTTCTCACAAAAACCTAAGTCTGTCAAGCTGTTCTGCATTCTTTTTTCTTTTGCGACCAAACCATAAATATTGGATAAACCAGATGAAGAAGAAGACACTCAGGTTTTTTTAAAGAGACCGACGACGCTTTTCTTAACTAGTTTAATTTGAAAGAGCACTTCTCCCATTTGGAAATATGGTGAAGGTGGGAGACCTAACATTCTTGCGTTGTGGTCATTTTGTGTCCATTCACATGTTTTATTTCGTCGACAATATGTATTTACAGGGCTGTGTGCACATTGCATACATGAAATTGCGGTAATAAATCTTGTTGAAGCCAGTATAAAAATTTAGTTTCTGCTTCAAAATCTTTTTTTAAACTGTCCAATTTCATTTTTGTACGCAAAACCAAGTCTGCCTCCCTCAAAAGTCACGCATAATAGTCGACAGAGCTCATTTTTTATCAATGCTCAATGTAGGGTATAGGGATATTAGTTTGCTGCGTGTTCATTTTTGTTGAAAACTATATAGTGACAAGATTCAGGAAACCGCAAAAAAATAACAGCAAAAAGAACCGGAAACTTTGTCTTTTGAATGGCAAACTTGCATGAAACCAAGGAGTCCCCAATAATACATATAATCCCAAGACTTTTCTCTCAAAATGAAGCTTAATCCATTATCCAATTGATACGTACTGTCTTCCTCTGCATCCTCTGATGGGTCTTTGGAGGAGACACCGCAAAAGCCCACAAAACCCAATGAGTACATCCGCTGCTCTGAAAAGGAGATAGGAAACGTCTCTGAGATACTGCTATGCCGGAGTGTCTCATAATAAAATTCTCTCTCAATTCTCAGAGTATTTATGTACATATTAGGTATCTTTGTCCATTCAGGTATTGTCTGCTTACCCACTGCCCTATTCATAGCTGATTTTTGTTGTTGATGGGAGGAGAGAGTAATAGGCAACACAAAAACTTTATTGATTTTTACATGGACAAACGGAATACTACAATAAAGATGAAAGAGTACAAATGACGTTCTTTTTATTTCTTTATACCTTGTCTCTTTTGTCTTGTGATGTTTCTTTTGCATTAGGCTAACAAGGAGATTCTTTATGATTCGTGAAGAAAACAATTGGAAACTATGCTGCTTTTTATATGCTTGTAATAAAAAGCTGGTTATCTCAATCCGCATGCACACTCAGCAAAGCGACTTCCCTGTTTTGTTCCTGTGAGGAAATTCAAAATGCTGTATGACAATCACTCTGTGATGAACCACATATTAGTCATTACACATCGTGAAGAGGGAGACCGCCTGCCATGATCTATTAGCCATGCTTTCTAAAAAACGTGAATATATGTATGCATATCTACCTAACTAATACGTAACGTTTCGTCCGAGGCTTACTTTGAGAATTTTTCTCTTTATATGCAATTTTTCTCTCTTTAAATATACATCACCATTACCACTGCACACTATGATTTTGGAACGTTACAGAGTGTACCGTGTGTATTATGGGTAGAGAGTATAATTTTTGTTGAAATTTGCATAAAAATGTGCTCTTAAAAGGCGCACACGTTCTTATGATTTTGAGATTTTGTTCCGATTTTACCATCTCCAAAGACAGGGTGGTGCACTTAATGTGACGATGTAAAATGCATGTTTGAGCTTTTGTGTTTTCAAAAGGAACGACAGGAAAACTCCTTTTTCTCTTTGTACTGGTTAGTTGTCTTGAAAGTTTTTTGTTTTCCTCTTTAAGTTTCGGAGAAAAAAGTTCCCAATTTTACCTCAAATATCGTGTATATTTTTCTCGCAGATGTGAGTCTGTGTCTCCTTTTGTCAAATGATTGTAAAGAATGGAGAGTGACGTAAACACGCATAAGAGACAGAGAGGGGAGTCTTATATTGGATACTACAGGTTCGTAATGATGATGGTGCTGCATTTTATTTTAGATGGCAGACCTCAAACCTGGAAGAGGAGCCTATTAAGGTCTCACACAGCGTGGGTGGACGCATGAATCACTACGAGCCATTTTACATAAGTTCTGATGAGATTCCAGCGCACGAGGAGAGATTCATTGGGTATGGGTTCACAAGAAGTTCTCAAGTAAGTCGAGCGAAATAAACGATAATATAATGTCTCAACACCAGCGACGAAACTTTGCATTCTGCTACACAACATGTAATGATGCATAAAGTGTGTTTTTTCAAAACTTTTTTGTCCTCCGTCATCCACCTGAAAAAAAATCTGTCTTCCAATTAAGATATATATTGGTAATATATTGCTTTTAAATATTTTTTTTCTTACGCGATACTCCACGAAGAAAAAAGAGCACTCCCACCACACCACCACCACCATTTATGAAATCTCTCTCTCGTCATCGTGTTGACCAACACTTTTTCCTCTAGTCTATTTCATTTTTTTTTTAAATACTCCTCATTCGCGATGATATTATGGCGACGATGTGCATGTGTGCACCTCAATGTACAAATTGAAGTCACACTTTTTTGGTGTAGCTCATATTTTTTTTGTCATGCTCTGCGCGTTCATAGGAGTGAAAACCATTACTAATTTGATGTGATGATGGGGAGTCAGCTCGTTCTCGCACCACACACACACTGCTCACAATCAATTCCTTTTTCCTCTATTCTTGAAAACAAGTAATTATGAAAGGAACACTATGAAATAGCATTTATTACGATAAGCACGTCACACCTCCGCTGGTGACGTTTTATGGGGACGAATTGCGTGTGGCATTATGATTCTGTATTGTTCAGGGAATCGGCATTGGGATGAGTTTTTTTGCAATAGTAAATAGTGGCAGTGTCAAAAGCACTAATTAAACGAGCATCAACGTGAGTTTTATACTGCTGCAGAAATTGGTGTGAAATTATTTGCAATTCCTAAAGTTGTAACAATCTTGACGTAACTGATACGGAGCATTTTTTTCTGTAGTCATTAAATTTAAGAATGAATATGCCACGATGTGTTGACAGTTGTATTGTGTATTACATGCGTTTGCGTCTCTGCAAAAGATTACCTAAAAGTAGAAACGCCTTTCTTTTTGGGGGTGTGTGATGATATGATGATATGCGCAAAAGCAACACATAATTGATGGCGAAACCATATTTTTGGGGGGATTGCCGTTATTGGGAAGCTGAAAGGACGACGAAATCGATTTTTTTGTCGTGTTCTCAATGCAAAATCAGAACGTTTTGGAAGGAAGGGAAAGTGTGAATTGATGATTAATTTTTAATTTATGCTTGCCATACTCAATAATAACGTATAATGTAATAGTAATACTTTTATGACGTGTGGAAGGCAGTTGCTGAAATGACTTTCCATTACAATCCAGTTGATGCATTTGCAAAAAACATTGCTACAATGAAACACACCGTCTATTTTGTATCAAAGTAGCAAAACGTGTTTGATACTCTGATGAAGTACGAGGTTTGACCACTTGTCCATTTTTGCGTAGGTCCTGGAAGCGAGAATTTCAGGCTGGAAATTTTTTGTGCTCACTCCAATCTACGCGATTCACTGGGGGCTCCAGACGCCGCAGTCGATTCGGTCTGCACCACTGCCGATCCCTTTGCAGGTGCTAAAAATCAAACAAAAGGACTACGTTCGTGGTGCCAACTCTCGACGAATGCAAAACTCGAGAAACCATGTCATTTATACGGATTTTGTTTCAGAGGTATAATAACACTATGTACATAAATATGTTAAAGTCATCGCCCAAAAAGAAACAACTCTTCTTGCGCTCTCCACAAATCACACACAGTATCACTTTCAAGACACAAAAAGCGTGTTTGCGCAAAATGCCATTTTTGAGATCTTGGAACTAATCCTTTGTTAATTTGCATGTGATTTGTTCCATCAGCTTGTGGCCAGGTACAATATTTCAATGTCGAGAAAGAAAAACCAGAGGAGATCTTCACCGGCCAGGATCAAATCACCCAACCTCATCATCCAATGATGAATCTGGAGCCGAACCTCGCCAAAGCAAAAAAAATCGTGAAGAAGGTGTGATGTGTGAATCATCACAAATGTTGTACGACGCACCACGAGCAGTGAGCGAAAGAAAAAACGCACTTCTCCATAATAATTTTATTGAGAAATTGTAAATCAAGTCTGAAGACTCTTGAAGAAAGACGAAACCATAAAACACTTGCCACATTATGACTATCCATCTCCTCAGCGAAAATTACAAAGACGTCAACACAATGAGGAAATTTATAGACATCAAGAGAAAATAGGACTTGTAAAAAATACTACACCCGTTGACCTTTGCGTCGGCACTGTGGATTTCAGAGGCGTTATAGGGAGAAGGGGAAATCCCTTTTCAGAATTGTCCACAAAGAAAAAGCTTTCCTTTCATTCTTTTTTATCATCGTGATTCGTGATGTTTTGATGATGACTGATGACTTTTATCATGGTTGAAACAATATAAAAATACTTCGTACTTTTTACACTCCAAAACATGAATAGTGAGAGCTGACTGGACTGGTGTACAACATTAGGCACACTTTTATGTTGGGAGAAAACAAGGGATTTACTATTATCTTTGGTGAACAAAATACTGTGAAAAATAAAATCAAATCTATACCTATTTTAAACGTTGAATGCACACTACACGGTTACACGAATGAGCTGCTGACACGAAAACGTCTGTTAAAAAAACTCTACAAGAACAAATGTAATGTAATTGATAATTTTAATTATTGGTTGCAACAAATCTTACGGAGAAAAAAACTAAACCCGGACGACATGGCTAAAATGTAGAGCTCCGGGCAAACGGAAAAAGATCAGTAGTAAAGGCACAAAACTCGTCAGTATAAACACACTGAATAGAAAACAGAATAGTATTTGAGTTAATCGTCACTCCACAAAGAAAACTGCTACATATTCCAAGAGATCTGATGATGATATATACATATTATATACGTAAATACTACACGAGATTAACGCTAGTTAAAGATACGTATTGGATTTTTAGTGGATATTTAAATAAATATATATACTTAAACGTCATGTCATTATGTAAGTGTTCTATTTAGTATGTGACAGGACTCAAAGCAATACCTGAATTGTTGAATGCTTAGCGCAAATCATTGTTGTTGAACTAGTTTTTAAATTTTTTTTTGTTCAGTTTTGACTCAGGAGAAAAAAAATACGTTTGACGACAGATTTGTATTATTTGAGTCGACAGAAAAAACAGTGTACGCGAATAAGGTTAGCTAATCCTCGTTAGAGATAGTTGCAACCAATTATCTGTTTAGATAGAGCAAAGAGAACAGAGAATGTTACAATAAAACGGGGAAGAGTGTTACAACATGAAAATATAATAGTAATAATAATCATACAATATCATCATTGTTAAACGAAAAAAAAACAGATTTTTTAGGCTGAGTGTATGTGTGAGTGTGCGTAAAATGTATAATGTTACCTGTTACACATGTTTGAATAAAAGGAGAGACAACATTACAGAACAAAACTCGAATTTTACGCATGTTTAGAGGAAGCAGTTCCGTCTCCCATGATTTTTACTGGCATGCTGCCACTTTGTCACCTTCTTGTGCTGACGTCACATACTCGTCGCCTCCTTCTCCTGTGCAGGGACACAGGGAATGTGGAGTTAGTTAATGAAAATCTAGTTTAAAAATTGCTTCATCATCAGTTGTCATCTTGAATGTTGTGGACGTTTTATTCTCTCGCTTCTGAGCGCTTGCATGTGTTTCAATCGTCAGCATCATCAATCAACAAGCTTGCGCGATCTCTGTGCCTTTGTAGAGCGTGTGCAGTCATACCTAAAGGAAAACCTGGCATATCACCCCCTGTGACAAAAAATATAAGCAAACAAATTGCATGCAACTCTTCGAGGAAAATGGAGGGAATGAAGCCTTCTGCGCTGATCTATAAAAGATGGAGAGAGACAAATTGCACAAGGCATAGTCGTTAATCATCGATCCATATTAATTGAAAGCTGTGACAAATCCGTCGAGTTAGAGAGAGAGAAAGGGAGATCATCAAATCCAAGGATGACAAACTAACCAAACTTACGTAATTCGCTAACTGTGAGCTGACGTAGTGACGCAAATAAAATGTACAAAGCTCAAAAATATTATGACACAACGGTCGATGATCAACGAATGCAAATCATAAAACAACGATACAACGAGGCACGGCTGATGATGATGAGAGGAAAAGGCATACATTTTAAACAAGACGACGATTACGGTGGCGTTTTTTTCCCTGGGATTATCGCCTTTTTCTCAAGTGACGCATTAAATTGTCTCGCTTTCGCTTTTTCACCAAAGAGATTGATGTGAACGCAAAAAAGCGACGTGTTAGTTTACATATGATAAAATGATATTTTTCTTAACTCACTCAACCGCATGCGGGAGAATCCCTTTGGAGAGATGATGCAGTTGTTTTTTTTCTGTAAAAAGTGGAGATGTTCTGCATGAGTAACGTCAATCCACGAAAGGCGACGACTTTTTTGAAACAGTCGAAGAAGTCGACGAAAGATGCTCGATTGGCGTCAGGTAGCTTTTAAAGAGACGGCTCCTTCTCTTGATGAAGTGATTGACTTGCAGAGGCTCACTTTTTGACAAGACTTTAACACTGCCAACTTTAACACGACACAAGGGATGATGATTAAAGGTGTCGCAGGTGCAAATACCAAAATGCAATCTCACTTTCTGGAGTTGGAGTGTGGAGGAATTCACGATTAACTATGGTTATCATCATCTCATATTTGTTGTGCAATATCGCATCGCCAGATAGACAGAGAGAGAGAAAAAAAGGTTTAAGTGTCGCACACACACTCTGTTTCAGCCAACCTCGTTGTTTTTGTGCATTTCGCACTCATTCACTACCATCTTCAACCATCCATGTCACACACGAAATTCCTTGAAGCTTCTCTTGACACGAGGATGGGAGGGTAGTCAAGAGGATTATAATATTTTCTTCGCTGTTCGCGTAGAATAATACATTTGCTATTTCCTCAGAGTACCAAAAGACAAGAGAGAGATGAGCAAGTTCTGTTCTCAGGTTTGCCTTGCTCACACATTTACTCGTTGTGGGATTCAGAGCAAAAGATGCAGAAAGAGAGAGAGAGAATGTTTTGTGCAATTGCAAAAGACCCATCCTTGTGAAAAATGTGTGTAAAATAACGCATTTTTACACGCCATTTCCCATTGACTCAATAACCCAGATAGAAAAAAAGTCAAAGATGAGAACTTTTTTCTTGAGAAGTTAAGGAGTTAAAAGTTACATATTATATTTGAAATTGTCTTTCTGAAGGTTCGTTTTAAGAGGTAGACAATTATGTGTGCATCGTCGCGATGATGGCTGATTCGAGAATGCAGTTTTGGAGGTGAGACACTCGACGATAAATCGTGCTGGTTTTTCGTGGTGATAAATGGCTGAATGAAGAAGCATGGAAAATTCTTGCAAATGAGAAAATGTGTGTTGAAAAAGCCTGGGAATGAATCGTCCTCACGTGGATTACAGTTGTCTAGGTAAAGCCGAAGAAATAAAGAGTGAGTAACAGTATTATCGAATGTGAGAATTGGACGACAAAGATGAGGAGGACGCAAGGTGAATCATTGCGAATATGAGCATAATTAAATCTGCCTCTTGATGCTGAGCGGATGTTTTATACCGTAATCATGGCCAGCACGTTAAAACATTAAATGAGGATTGAACTAACAAGTAGTACTACGTCTCTGGGAAATTAGAAAATGGCTCAAAGTCTCCAAATATACGTTTTTTACATGTAGAATCGAACTGCATTAGCGGTTTTTCTGAATGGGCAGCGTCAACACCATTAACGGGTAACAACGTTAATTGGGCGTCTGCAGGCAGCATAGCCAAATGTACTAGAGGGAGCACCAGACTTTTTCTCTTGCTATCCCGATGTTTTTTTGCTTACTTGGTGAGCAAAAAGTGTGAATTAAAAAATCTCCTTCAGTGAAAGTCAACGCAATTCGTATGCACACGGTTTGTTTCTTGGATACTGCACAATGTGTGAAAATTTCACATTTCTGGTACATCGATAGAACACTCGGTTTCGCCAAATGAAGTTTACAAAGTTATTTTACGCGCTATGCATTTTGTAATGATTTTTGAAATAATTTTTAATATAATTACGACTGCTGGTAAAATAGGATTCATCTCCATTATTTACAACTTCACTTTTATATAACACTTCAAATATACATAGTTTGTCTACTAATTATCTTAAAACATAACTACCACCTCAGAAAACGAATGTGAAACAAGATAAATGTTTTCAGATATTACTTTTCATTTATAAAGCCAATCGTATGGTTTTGTAACGCCGGAGTAACATGAGAAAAAGTTGGGCGCTCCCTCTTGTGAAGTTGGCTATCATGCATGCTGACGCCCCATGAACGTTGCTACCCGTTAATGGTATTGAGGCTGCCCATTCAGAAAAACTGTAAATGCAGTTCGATTCTACATGTAAAATTACGTATATTTGAAGATTTATAGCCATTTTCTAATTTCCCAGAAACAGAGTACTACTTGTAAGTGTTTTACATCAGCATTTTGTTTTACTTAAAATTATTGATAACATTTCTGTAACACGCCAGCTTTTGCTTATTAGAAAAAAAATATTGCGAAAACTACAAACTATACTGATGGGCTCGCCAAATTTTGGAGATCGAAAATCCGGCAAAATGAAGATGTCTGAAGGACTCATTGAAAGTACATTAATGGAATATATTTGGAAAGATTAAAACAGATGCATGATATAATATACCATATTATGATAATTGCCTGAGGTTTACAACTGACTACGAAATATACTGCGTCAGTCTGCAACTTCCAAACGCTAACAACGTCAAAGTTAGCCATTGCGTTTTTTTTCGAACATGTCTCTTCGAACTCAACTGTACAAGTTAGTTTAATATTTAAGAGTGTTTATTCTTTTCCTACGACTTTGTGTAGGTGAACCCTTGGCTTTGCTACTTTGTTGATGCACAAAACAAAAAGCGACAAGAATACATCGACCGAGGACAATGTGTACAATTTAAATGAAATTACACACTGACTTCAACTGTTTTGGGTCAAGTTGTCGGGTACTTCACTATTTTCTTCAGCTCTCCTTAAAACACCGTTAACAGTTAACACTACGCAAACGATACAACCTAGTTCAAATTATGTACCCAAATTTTAGCCCGACCCGACGAGAATCAATTTTTTGGAATCCGTTTTGCTTTCATAATACGCAAATGTGTTCGCGCCCAACGTGCCAAAGAATTTAGTTTAATGTCAACACAAACTTGGTGGCCAAAAACTGACTTCACCATTTAAATTTTATTTCTTACAAAAAGTGTTAAAATCACACCAAGTTAATACATTTTTGTAAATTCATCCCCACCCGTCGATTTGCAAAGCTTGTGCCATATTATATAAAATGTATGTTATGTTCTCAACATTACATTTGTGTACAACGGACAAAGCAAAGGTGATGCGTTTTTGGACCCCGTGGGCCCAGAGTCAACTTACCTCACACAAAATTTAGATAATCTCTCGAATGGTTTGAACAAATGTAGTATTGGCTTACCAAAGACCAAAACACAACAAACTATTTTGTAGCGAATGACTATTTTATTTATTGCGAAATGACCAGCGGTAACCGATTTCATAGATTGGGAAATTCATTTACGCAGATTCACTGCTGAATTAAACGATTGTATAGCTATGTGTAGCTTTCTTATGACATTTCGCCCTGTCGTTTTTTTCTCATTTTTGCCAAACACGACGCGTCCTTAGAAAACCATTTTCATGAGATTTCAAATGATATATATTTCATTAGGGCTCACCTCTGGGCTTAGGTCTGTACACCATCACATTCTGTTTCGTTGAAATTGCATGCGCTATATTCTAGCCACATGTGTTAGTTGATGCATCACTTTTGGAGAATGAAATTGGAATTTTTCGGATATTACTTTAGTTCAAAGCGTGTGTTCAAAGGTTGTGCTCAATCCATTTTTTCACTCCACACTCTGCTCGTCATCCCCCTCGTCGCAACAGTTCTTGTTTGCGATTACCAGCACGAATTGGCAGAGAAGTGATGGATTCCATGTTAAGCATAATGTGAATGATGACACAGTTAGTCATTCGTTCTTCATCACACTATTATTGCACACAATCGAACATCTTCTTCACTCAACAGATTGTTGGTCTCTGTTACACGAAACTATTTCTCAGGCTGGCGTTGCCATCGTCATCCATTTGTCTGCATCTTTTGGCATCATCACCGACGAGATCATCATGGGTGCGTGTGCACACGAAGATGACGAGGGAGTTGCGCAGAGAGGCGTCGGACACTTGCGTTTGTGAGCTTGCACAAAAATGTAGAGCACATGGCTACACAATACTCTCACTCACGCAAGCTCATCTTCCTCACAAAGGGTTTTCTAAAAGTTTTCTGCATTTCTTCAGCAATTCCCCACATTTCTTTACATCATTCTCCACATTCTCATGTCTCTCTGCTTGTTTAGTAAAAACAAATCCATTACGTAAACCAAGATGTTACAGCGTAAACGCTTGTCGTTGCCTGAAGATGTAATAATAATGGTGTATTGTAAGTGCTGTTTCCTTTTTTTAAAAAAAGTTTCCACCGCGGCTGCTACCACGCTGACGAGTATTTCGCACCGTTTTTCTTGTCGCTTAAACAATGGGTCAAGTGAGAGCGAAACAATATGCATATGGGCACATACTGCTTTAAAAACCGCACCAATTAACCACACGCCGACGTCGTCGTCATCTGTCGCCACAGTTTTATCAGAGAGACGCCGTCATTAAGATAAGCAACTCGCTAATTTTTAATGGTTATTTATGCAAAAACGCGCACACCGCCACCATCACCACGACCACCGCCATCGACACGCTTCCACCAATCTCCCAACTCAATTTCGCTATCATTTCATTTGTGTATAAAATTTATTACTACTGTTTCTCTTCGAAAGAGAAGAGAGCCCATCAAGTCCTCAATGAAAGTTGTTCCCTCATCCTCTTCGTTTGTGACCGCTCGCTTGTATTGTAAAAAAATCAGGATCTGAGGCAGAAACCATGTTCATAGGATGTGGAGAATAAGAAAAAACCCCAATCAGACGCATTCTCGTCAGTAAACAAGAGTTTTCTGAAGAAAGTATGGGTTTTTAATGTACCGTGGTATTGTCGACGCACACGACGACGATTTGACAACCTCACAAAAACTCTTGATGATCATGATGATGGCTTTTTGTTGCGGGGGATGATCACCTCTCATGAAACAAAAATGAGTCTTCATATTACATTGCCCATATCGAATCCTGCTTCTCTCTCTTTGTAGACGTAATATGGTAATACGTAATAATCAAAAGCAAAGAATGTATCAGAGATTATCAGAAGGGAAAAAATACGTAATCCTTAAAATGTCTGTTTAATCCATCATATACATAGGTATATTTATAAACATATAGTTTAGACAACAGTGTTCGAAGTTAGGAAGGGCGTAATTTTCCATGAAAATCAAATTTATACAATTTTTTTTCAGGGAGCTCTCACTGTATATGTACATAATATATGTGCAATAATATGTGTGCAAGGGTTTTCACACCACTCTTTCTTCTGGGATGATGCCCTTTTTGTTCTTCTTCATTCTGCAGCTTTTAAAATTGACAGCATAACCATTGTAGACAATGAGGATGGCGATGTTGATGATGACGATGATGTCGACGACGTTGCAGACGATGGTTTCGCGTTGCTGCAACACAAATTGAGTAATAGCACCGATAAGTTACACACTACAAATGTATGAACACGTACAAAAAAAATATGAATGCACTGTGTGTGAACAATTTTTTTTTCGTTAATCCTCGTGTATCTTCATACCGGATTATGTATGTTTTTGGATCGACAAAAGAGCACAATGGAGTCACTATTATTAGCATGTGAGATGGTTGCATTGTTGGATTGCATCAAGAAGAAAATCATACACACCAAATCAATGGATACACGTCCCAGTGGAGAGGAAGAAGAGGTAGAGAGAGATAGGGCTTTTCACATAAAAACAAGGAAGGGATGACTATGATCCCTGGTTATGGTGATGTGATGATGATATGACGATGATATCAGGTATTTTTTTTTACAAAATTCAAGATGACATGGTTTTTACGCTCAAGCTAGTTTTCTTCCTGGGGTGCACTATATGGTTTCGAAGTGAAAAAAGGGTTTTTCTGGGCTCTGTTTCAAAAAGTATATAAAAAGCCCCAAAGTGTGAGTCGTTAGTTATCAGTCCTCGATCTGCATGGTAGACAGGACAACTGAGATAAGAAAAAAGATTTCATAGGAGGGATAAATCAGTTTTCGTTGAAAAAAGGTTTTTAAGTTAAAATATATTATATCATTTTTTAAGAAAAAAAAATCAGTAAGTTTTTACAATTTCTTGTGTGGATCTAGACTTAGAGATTTTGATAGTGCGTTCTCTATATGTATTCTGTAAAGGGTTTCCTTCGAGAAACTGGTGTCACGAAGTGAGGCGACTCCCGTGGGGCATCGTCGGAATATGCCCAGGATCAAAATGAGGAGAACCTTGTCACTAACTGCGCTACTGCTGGTGACAGCGAGTGTGTGTGTTTGTCAGGATGTGGGACGTGAATCCTTCGGAGGTGCTGGAAGCGGTTCCGGAGGAGGCAATGTGGAGGCCGTAGAACCAACGCTAGCCAGCGTGCTCGGAGTGGATCGACTCCAGTACGACACGGAGAGTGGGGAGAACGCCAATTATTTACCACAAGTTTCCTCATCCGCCGCCCCAGGAGGAAACAACGTTCCGTCGGAATCTGAGGTCAGCTCTAACCCAGGCTCGGCGACCTCTGCGGAGCCTGAAACTGCCGATCAGGAGTCGGACGAGGAGGCCGATGAAGAGCACCACGATGGGGATGGGTACTACGAGGACGACGATGACTCAGATGACAGGGCTGAGTCGGAGGACAGGGGAGAGAGTGAGGAGGGTGGAAGCAGCGGTGGGGAAGAGGAGTCACCCCAGGGGGATGAGGAGTCTGCTCAAGAAACTAATCCTCAGCCACAATACGCATTGCCACCCTCTAATTATAGTAACTTCGCGTCTGCCATTGCTGGTCTGATCCACTCCAATCTCACCACGCCTGACCAAAACGTCAGTGCGTCAAGCATCATCTACAGAACCACTGACCTCGACACTGCCGCTACGGGCTACGGCGGTGGTGGTGGTCATGGAGGGTATACTCATTTTACTAACACTTTCTTTCCTTCCAAAAACCGTTGACTCTGCTCTAAAAACCAAGTATAATCATAACCCTTATGCTCATCTACGGCTATCGCGAATAGATACGGAGGTGGTCACTCCAAGGGTGGGAAGCACAGCTCAGGTCATCATGGGTCAAGTGGTCACAAGAAGAAGAAGGGACATCACAGCTACCAAGGTTACAAGAAAGGGCACCGAGGTCACTCAAATCGCGACCAACATAAAAGTCATTACGGTTCCAGCGGAGGTGCATCCAAGGGAGGCAAGGTAAGGAAGCACACGATTTCTTCCCAGTTTGTCAAACAAAGCGACACTCCTCTGAAAGAAAGCAAAACTCTTTGCGGATGACAGGAGGAGTGCTTTGCAATCTCTTTGAACCATCTTCCAAACGTCATTGCCACTCGCTGATGTAACAAAAAGGCACAAACAGCGAGAGACAAGAGAGGAGGAAAATTACGTATAAAATAATAATAATCTGATATGTATCTCATTGCGGTTTTTTATTGTGTCTGCTTACAGCAAGGAGGATCACATTACGGAGGGAAATCGCATGGTGAGTTTGCACATTCACCAGAAAGAAACAGAGAGAAAGAGACAGAGGGACGACAACGACGATTCGTTTTTCAAAGGCCTTCTAAGGCAAAAAAACGATGGCTAACTGTTCGTCCACTTTGTAGACACAGGCAAACACTGAGGCTCACTACCACCGTGTTCTTTTCTCAATTTGATTAATAGGCTCAAGAGGGTCCAAACATGCCAAATATGGGAAGAAAGGAAGCCATAAGAAGGGTCATTCCACCAAAGGATATCATAACACCTACCATAAGGTATATGTCTAAAAAAATTGACGAAAGACGACGACGACGACCACGAAGAAGAAGTAAAAAAAAGGTGGTAGAGACACGCTAAAAATTATGGAGATGCGGAAACATGACTGTCATGTACTCATATTAATATGACATGACAAAGGGGAAGCGTACCAAAACGTGAAACGCTTCTCGTGTCTCTTCTCCCTCTCTGCCTCACTTTTTTTTGTCTTTGCACCATTTGTGTGTCTCTGTGTTTGATGTTTACTCACACGTTTGCAACACATTTTTATGTAAAGACGACAAGAAGAAAGGGATTCTAAACAAGTAGAGAAGTGGGAAAAGAGGGAGAAATCAATGACACAACACCAAAAAGTAACGCACGCACACGTCTCCATATAAATGTATTGACCTTAGAGGACAAAATGTCCGTTTGCTGAAAAGGATACGATAGGAATGCCATCTCGCACCTTTTTCAGACTTCCAGCAAGCCAAAGTCAAATAAATTGACACATTGTTGTGTTTATTGTTACATTAGGATGAGTACAGCAAGCAGAAGAAGTTTTACGATGATTACCACTCAGGAGGTAAGGCAAAAAAGAGACGACAAAAAAAAATATGCCTCTCAGCCAAGTTCTGAGAATTTTATGAGAGGAAATGTATATTTGCTTTATTGGGCACTTCACACAACAAGTTGCATGTACTCACTTCCAGGTCATCATGCTAAGCACGGGCATTACGGAAATCATCACGAGGCTCATGGAGGCAAGAAGTATCACGGAAAGCACCACAATGGACACTGGAAGGAGAATCATCACGGCAAATACGGCAATCACAAGAAGGTGCGTTAAGTCTCACATTGCCCGGGGGTGCTCAACACACTCGCCCCAAAATGAACGTGTCTCGAAAAAAAACTGAGATTCACATTTGATTTCATGCTTTTAGGGTCATTACGACGACAAGCACGCAGGACACAAAGGAAATCATGGACAACATGTAAGAAAATTGCATCCGAGAGCGGAGATCGCTCGTGCAAAAGAAATGCAGAGAAAAAGGAGAGCGGGGTTGTTGACATGATTGCGAATGCTTGTAAAAATTAATTTTCTCCTTTTTTCGCAAATCTTCAACAGGGAAGTCACGGTCACTACTCTCACTACGGCCAACAAGGTGGACATCACTCAAAGAAATCCCATGGAGGTCATGGTGGTGGTATGTTCTCTTTCTAAAAATGCCCCAACTCCAAATCCTCTCCAAATATGAAAATGCACAGCTAAAAAAAATAATACGGGTGTTTTACGCAGAAAGAAATAAGACTTTTGTGTAGAAGGTGGTTATGATGGGGACGAGTGCACGTAATAGATGTGCTCGTCAAGGATGTGGTGATGACGGTGATGTAATTGTGTTGGGAGATGAGGTGAAATTAGTTTCGGCTTTTTCTCCTCTTGTTAATTTGCGCGTGAGAACACTAGTACCTTTGTAGCACTTGTTGAGCGCATGTCAAGCAGAGGAATGACAGTTGTTTTTGTACCTATTTCTCTACCCTTTTGTTTTTTGCACACACGGTTGTTCTCAAATTGTTTTTGCTATAGGCCATG
This sequence comes from Alloscopus bannaensis, assembly GCA_027743745.1. Taxonomy (NCBI): domain Eukaryota; kingdom Metazoa; phylum Arthropoda; class Collembola; order Entomobryomorpha; family Entomobryidae; genus Alloscopus; species Alloscopus bannaensis. Next base: position 33,795 of record JAHZMW010004476.1, read on the forward strand.
GTGGTGGTGGCGGTGGGGGTCACAAGGGATATGGCGGACACGGAGGAGGAGGAGGTTGACCAAATTGTTTTAACAAAACGTTTTCTCTCTTCTATTTTTCTTTCTTTTCGTGTAGTCCTCTCGTTGTCGTGCGGTTTTCTGCATGATTTATGATTTTTCTTTTTAACCTGCGGATGAGAAAGAGAAAGAAGATGCATTTTGATTCATTTTTATTTTTTCTTTCTTTTCCCCTTTTTTCACTCCTTCGTAAAAAAACATTATTACATGACTTGCATGCCGTGCTCCTATCGCATTTTCGAGCACAGGTGGATATGGCAAAGGACATGGAGGAGGAGGCCACGGAGGAGGAGGTGAGTCACACTTGCATCTTAGGATTTCACTTCAAAGTTTAGCAGAGACTGAAACCAAAAGCTGAGAAAAAATTAAGACAGGATTTTTAGGAGCAGAGAGAAAGACAGTTTTTTCTCTCCAAGTTTGTACAGTGTACTTATTAATACAACAGCTAGTCATTTTTTTGTCTTGTTTTTATATTTTTTACCAAATACTTTGCCTCACGGTTGCAAGGGTCACTTGAGGCGTTAGATGGCAAGTCATAGGAAAAAATCAAGTTCAGCTTTCTCTTTCCTTTGAATGTTAAAGTAATGTAGATGCAGAAACCAAACTAACTGCTGTATCATCGCTGAACAGGCTTTTGACGTTGGTATTTCTGCGTGGCATTCCAAAAATGACAGCCAAAGAATTTGTTTTAGTCTTTTCGCTGGTGGTCAACTCACTTCAACTCTTAACTCTTTTTTATACTCGTTGCTTACAATTAGTTGAGGTCCTTCTGTACAGATGTGTTGGATATAGCTTTATATACGGGTCCTACTAACGCTTTGTACAATTGCTTGGAAACGAGTACAAATTGTGTGTGTATTTATTTCGTTGTGCATGTTTACCGTATAATCATGTATGTTGTATACCAATGCTTCTTCCAATAGGACATAAAGGATACGGGGGTGGTGGTGGTGGTGGACACGGCAAAGGTTAGTTGACAAACAATTACCCCCGGTTTAACTTCGATTTCGATCCGACTCCAATGACTTCATGAATCAGATCTCTTCCGTTGTCACTGATGATTTTTGGCTGGCTTTTGTTTTTGAGTGGGAAACGTTATTTTTGCTTCTCAAGATTTTTGTTTTCAGGGCCAACATTTTTGACACATTCACGTCCCGAAATGGTGTGACTCTCGGCACGGCTTAACTGTTAATAATGCAAACGATTATTTAAACATTTTCCAGGATACGGCGGTGGTGGTGGCGGATACGGAGGTGGAGGTGGTTACCATTAAGCCTTATAATGCAGAGCCAATTTGCGTGGGGTCGAAGGCGGAGAAGAGGGACGAGATGGCATCAGCAGCACAACACTCTGATGAGCGGATCACCAGCTATTCCGACACGCTAGGCTTACTACAGAAAATTTTTATGTACTGTTACTACTTCTTCACGGTGATGACGACAACCAAAAAGGTCATGTTTTTGACGTGGTGATATACTGCACACTCACATTCTACTGTTACAATATGAGATGAAAAACAAACATAATTAGCAATATGTATAAAATAATACGGTGCGCCACATCTGAGACTGGATTCAGGAGTCACACAATATTATATAATTTTTTCCTCATTATTTTTTTACACCTTTATTCTCAACCCCTTTTTCAAATACCTTAAATTTTTATTTTTTATTTTTGCTGAGAACAAAATAAATTTCACTCAAGAAACAGTGAATATAATCAAACACTTTGGTTTCGATCGAGTCACATTTTTGAGCGCACAAGCACATTGACAAGGTGACATTTTAGATTTTTTTGTGTCACAAGCACACATTTCGTTCCTTCATGAACACGTCAAGAACATTAAAAAAACAACTATCGTTATCATCTACTGATTGAGCACATTACAACAGCGAAGAAGAAGATGATGATGATGATTAAGTATCATCTTTGAACGAACAAGGCTTCGCTGATAAGGAGTGGAAGAAGGAGCATCGTTTTCCAGTCATGGAAGGAATAAAAAGGACACACACAACATGAAAAAAAAAACCTGTCACTGACTGATTTCTCGCTTGAATTGATTGACCATTGATCATTACTCAGATTTGGACGATTTCTAAGCTAATGATCGATTCGTATCTTTGCTCTCTCTTTCAAGTCCGGCACACTCGCGTATCTCCACGATGAAAATGACAGGAAATATGCACGTCCTTTATTCTTCAAGTAGAGACTTCCCAATCCTCACGCACAGACACCTCATTACTTTTGATTACGACGAACACAAAGACAAAAAAAATGTACTTGAAACATCTATATATTTAGCCTATAAATCTTGAAATTGTTCTTGTGACATTTATATGAAAAAAAGTTTTGGACGGTTTTGTTATTAAAGATTGATCCGTTTTTTGACAACACAATATTCCGAGCTGGTCACTCTGTTCATTTTTTTACATGTATTGAAATACTCTGGACAAGATGTAAATTGCGTGATGATGATGAATGATGACGAGAAATAAAAAAACACATCTTCTCATTTATTTCTTGATGTTGCCCTTCATTGCATAAATCAACTGCAATAAGATTAAGCATTCCAGTGTCACGACTGGAATGTGGCGATGATCAATGTTCACGGTCATTACAATACGTTCCAGAAAGATTACTCATCACAAAGTGATTTTCTCGTGTGATTACGGTACGAAGAGTGATCTTAAATGAGTTCGTATTGTGTGGTTCAAATAATGAGCGTAACCTGACCAACGTTTGTGACTATTCAAAGGGACTGTAATCAATAATCGTTGAAAATGTTAACATTGGTTTACCTCACACACTCCTTGTAGAGTAGAAATCAACTTTAGTTAATTTAAAGCTAAAAACCCGACTCAGCCGTCATGCAATCCTGTGTCAATTTTCGAAAGATCTCACTTCTTCATGCAAAACGACAGGTGTGTGTAGTTCACGAGTCCTCGTTTTTTTATTCTGCAGCCAAAAATAAAATTTGGCATACGCCATTATTATAATCATTCTCATTTTTTTAAAAAACGCCACACAGGTGGGTACGCACGTACAACTCCTGCAAAAGGTGATGAATGTGGTACAAAAATAATGACTTTATTATTGGCATCCATGTTTCGATACGTGATTTGTACGGACATCTATTTTATTTTGCGAGGGAGTAGGAGTAGTTAACAGAATGAAAGAAGGCACAAGTTAAAGGTCTCTCGCAATTATTCTCTCCATATAGAGTTGATATGAGAGTCATCCTGTAGGTACAAATGTGCACAATATATGTGTATATTAAGTATCGCTAATTCTTTGCTGATTGACTCGTAACGATAAAGCTTGACCTTTTGCCATTCATACATCGTATCGTCGTCGTTTGTTTATTGATTGATTTCTATCTGGAAAGGATCATTAATAAAACGAGAGTCATGTCTCCCTCTCTCTTGGCAAATTGTGCACAAAGCCTAATGTATTCTTCTCTCGTGCACAATCAGCCTATTCAAATACGATAGTTTATGTGTTGTTCTCCTGCTTACCTGTGGAGAGTGCATATAATGTACACAAGTATCCGACGTCAACTCTCAAAGACTAGAATTGTGTGTATTGTGTAACAAAGAAAAGTTTTATTTTTAGTCATCCATTCAACCTCCTCCTCTTTCCTTTCGTCTGTAGGTTGGTAGCAAACAGCGCAACGCTTTTTAGATATGTGCCTACCCGTACACTACACTCGTTGACTTTTATTCAATTTTTCCTCATTGTTATTGAGTTATTGCAATAAGGAAACAATTGATCTATTATGTACTCTCTCACACACAAACACGCACTCAGTGAGAGTGTGCAAAAGGTGGGCAGACACTTGAAAAGTGTGCATTCGCAATAAATGCGATGATTACAATGTGACATCAGCATCTCTCTGTACCATCGTCGTCGTTTTACAGCCCGTTATCCTTCTCGTCGCTAACTTTGGACAGTCAGAAAAGGATTCTGAATGACAATTTCCCTTTACGTTTTTTTCTAGATATAACACCAAAAAAATACGATTTTACTACGTGGACGACGCCTTATTTGTGGAAAACAATGCTGATGATTGGTGTCTGCTTGAATTTTGATTTTATTTCGTTTTGCATTGGTATTTTATTTCAAACAATGCTTCAAAAAATGTTCCTCAAATAAATGCAGAATTTATGACTTTTCTTTTTACAAAAAAGTCACAGTTTAATGAATTCCGATAAGATGTTGAGAGATGGAAGGTGTCCAACGTCGGGGATGTGTGTGTTCAGCATTTTTAAGTACTAAAAATTTGCATCGTCCTCTTATCATGATGGTGGTAAGTGCGGTAACCTGCGTCATTTAGTGTTTGTGTTGACTCATTCAATCGACGACGGCATTTTCTGCGCCAAGGGAGTTCGAAATACGAAACGCGGTTGTGAATGGCGTTCTCGGTGGTTGCAACTTTCGTCGATGAGCTTCTTTACGATTCCTTGTACAGAACTTTTTATCGTTGTCATAAGTGATTAGTAGGGATATACACCACTTATTTGTCTGTGTCGAAAGTGGCGACTGAGTCTGTTACGATCAAACTGCTCCTTGAATAAATAATCGTGATTTTTTGAGGTGTTAAGACTTATGTGGACTTATGACCTCAACTTTTGTTCAATTCCACCTGGTTTCTCACTCTGTGTCAGTTTCTCTTCGTTTCCTGATTTTTTCATAGCGACTACGAAGAATATACGAGATATGTGTTGATCTTGTTGATCCTCCTTTTAAAAACCAGTAGTACTTAAACGAGCTCTTTTTTACTCACTTTATACAAAGTCATACGCATCCATCCATGTAATTTGTGGCAGTGAGGAGAGAGATAGACCATAATAATATTACAAAAAGGTTATACGATGCTGGATGGCGAGGAGTTTGTATGGTGTACACGCATACGATAATGGGACGAAGAAAGGGAAGGCGATATATGATGACGATGATAATGCAGTGATGATGAGCAATATTACCATACAATGACTTGACTTTATTACTCATATTGCTCCCTGTGTGTGTCGGTGGGTTTTTTTCTTCTCTTTAGTTGTTAAGTTGGTGGGATGTTGTCGTACGTACTAGATTAGAAACCACTTCCGAATAATGAGGATTTCTTCACACAGCATACGAGGTTGAGTGGAAGAGGATTTTAGAAATTGTAAAAGCATACAAGACGATGGCGGCGGGGATGATGATGATAATGGTGGAGGAGGACAACTGGATAATAATCAGGAAGCCAAAGATGGATGGTCACGTCCATCCAGGAACCGGGGCCGTGTTTTATCATTAATGAGCTGCTAACTCTTCATATCGCAGAGAGAAGTGGAGAGTCTCACAGGTAAAAGAGAACAACAGGAGGGATCTTTTCTTTCCTTTCATGATTACTAATATTTTCCTTTACCTTTTGTGAGATGTTATGGAAGTGTACAAAATCAATATACGGAGCGACTTCATTGTACATACTGAGGAAATAAAGAAGTGTTCAGCAGTTGATTTTTTTTGTAGTAACGTTATTGTATCCAAGCTTACACCATGTTCTGTAAAATGGTACATTTTTTGATGACTGTCAATGTTTTGATTTTTTTTCATGTATGTTTTTTAATCGGTTTGCATTCTCTTGGGAGAAGCTGCTCACTTCAACTTATTGCACGGAACAGGAGTTTTATGAGTGTGGAACACAAGGAGGAGAGGATGAAGAAGAGGAAAAATCGTAATATTGCTAAACGTCTGAACGAGAGTTGAAGAAACATGTGGGCATCATTTAATTTTATTTCGTTGTAGCTCACACAACACTCAGCACACAACCTGAGCAAAAGAGAGATGAAGATTGAGCCCTGGTCGTTTTTTTTCTGAGTGTGTGTGGTGTGTGTTTAAGTCAAGTAAGGAGGTACAAGAATTGGTATGAGAGATACCGAAAACAGGCAATAGACATTGAATGATGCACATATTAAGAAGTCATGTCCATAAAAATAAAAATATGTCCACATTTTTAATGGGAATGCGTTGGTGAGGAGAGCGAAAGGAAAAAGTCAACGCAGAAAAAATATGCGCGCAAGGAGTCGCTTACAATTTTTCTTCTTCTCCCCGTTTTTCTTACATGATTCACCATTGTTTGCATATAAATTCTATCAACAAAACATGCCTACATCTCACAAACGTTTATGTGTACATCTACGCGTTTTTTTAGCAGAAAAAAAAAGTGTTGCAAACAAAAATTTACATTGTGGTGTTGGTTAGTTGGCGAAAAAAAATATGTTGAAGATTAAAATAAATATGGTGGTGCGTTTTTTTGAGGAGGATGTTTCTGTCGCGGCTTCGACGACGAGATGCTGATGAGAAAACCTACAGTTTCCATGAAAGAATATATATAGTAGTGGTATATGTATAGTACATATATTTTGTGAACGAAGCACTATTACAGTTGACAAGAATAGAGATAATTATCTTTCGACTTTAGAGCTGTAAGGGCAAGTATTAATGTCCATGCAAATTTTTTTCGTGTGGTAATCGTTTCAAGGCTTCCACACACGCTCGTATAGCCACCAATAACCATGTGCTTGCGTGGAGGATTTTGATCAAAATGTTAAGCACATAGATGGGTAGAGTGACAAAAATCATTACACGTTTATCATAATCGAACAGACAAGCCTATAAACAGTAGCGGCTTGTAGTTGTGTAAACAACTGCTCGCGAGTAACTCATTAAAGTGATTCATTAAATGTGCGCGTGGATTTCTTTGGAGAGTTTTTGTCGGGAAAAAGGGGTCACCTTATGGTTGTCATGAGTGAAGAGTCATATTTCAAATTCATTCGTTTATGCCTACACTTAGGCCTCAAATGTGGGCGGAACGGTGCAAATTTGTCGCAGAACGAGAGGAAATGACAATTATTACACTTTTCAGTTTGTGCTGAACGACTTAATTTACTTGTAGATATAGTAAAAATCGGTCGATTAATGTGTGGAGGATCATCTAGAGTCATTTTGTTTCGTAAATACGAAATGACGCAATTGTTGAGAAAATGCTGAGATTGTGCACCCACACGACGGATCATTTAATATCAATTTACAAATTGACCTGAATAGCGCACTTACAAAGAAAGAAAGAGAGAGTGATCTTGATTTAAATCATGGAGAGATGCTTTCTTTATTTCTTCCTCCTGTACTCTGTGAATTATTTAATGGGAATGAAAACGAGAAAAACATGCCTAAAAAGGGGAAAATGAGCGCCACTAATTAATTTACGTGCTGGCTCACTCACCCCCATTTTGTCAACTCGAGACGAAAGGATGATTATGAGATCATTTTTCGTGGGGACGACTTTTGGCAATTCAGCGAAACACAATATTGCGTTACATGTCGTAACATGAAAAATGTCACAGCGAAGTACATCCATCTCAAATGTGCCTACATTTATATGTGCACTTTTATTTTCCGACTTTGATTAGAAAAAATCCTTCACCACGCCAAAATGCCAACCTTCTCGTATTTCATTGGACTGAAATGAAATTATTTTTACTTTCGTCAATATCATCTATCCTCAATATCATCACAATCGTCATCGTCATCATCATCATGGTGCGCACTCTGTTTTCGAACTTTCTGGATTATATATACGTAATATTATTGCTGATGTTGCAAAATCATTCCCATGTTGCGAAAATGGTCAAGAGAGCAGAAAATACAAGGATCAAGTTTACACAAGGCCTGCGACAACGAGAAATGGAGAAAGGATAATAAAAACAATGATTTCGAAAAGGAAGTCGCGAAAGGAAAAAGTATGAGACAACAGTTCTCCTTCTCTTTTTGGCTCATTTTTGTAGCAAAAACGTTTGACGTCAACAATGTCCTATCGACATATTGGTAAGCCATGTTCTAATATACTCGAATACTATTCTTATAATACCGTATCAAAAGTTTCGGGTCAATACTATTATTATATACACAGGTGGAGAACTCGCTATGATGCATAATACCATGAAACAAATACACAGAAGCAAAGCATTTTTAGAATAAATATTATTCACACAACCAAAAGAGAAGGAAAAAAGTTTGTTTTTTGGAAGTTCAACTTGTTCAGCCTACTCACTCGGGAGAGACTCCATAATATTACGGCGACGACATCAATCCAAAAAATCTCTTTGCCTTAGATGTACACAGAGATACAATACTTTTTTGTGTTGGAAGGTGAGCAGTAAAGAGACATATCGTCTTTTAGTATGCAGATACATATAGTGTTCTCGTATACGCACGTCGTTTTGCAGAGGAAGGAAGGTCTTTTGAAGCAATTTGAGAAAACAGCCTTATATTTACTTTAATCCATCGACTGCTTTTCGCCTTGTTTCCTCAACACGCTTGAAGCTCCTTCCAATAATCCTTTCACTCTTTTGCATATCCCATCGTCATCATCGTCATCCCTTTCTCAAGAAGACGATCATCATCATGATGTTGATCAGTATTTTTCATCTAAACTGCACACATCGCTTCTGATCTGACTGTTGTGGTTAGTACATGAAGGCAACTGCGATCTTTTTTTTTCTCTCTCCTCAGTTTTTTTTGTAGTCTCTCTCATTCTTTGTATTTACTTTTGGAGCGTTCATCAATGGGAGATGTGATGCTGAAACACGAAACGAAACCAGCGACTCCATGATACTCTGGCGTTCTCCTTTTTCATGACACACGGCCTTAGGAAACAAGAAGTTTCCTCTAGTTACGACCAAGCACTCTCACCCAAATCATGACGTCTCTTTAGTTAGCAAGTGTACTTGTGACGACGAAAATGTAACATTGCTGGATCCAGTGGAAATTTTACCTAAATTTTATATTATTATAAATTTATTTTGTGCTCTAATTTTTGCTGCTGGAGAATGTGGATTGGTAGATAGCTACAAATCTTTTGGCGAATTTGAGTAGACGTTTTGTGTAAAGAAATGTGAAAGAATTTGTAAACAAAAAAATTGTACATATTACAGCTCAAATGTGGATAGTAAAACTAGTGAGATGAAATCACTCCAAAAAACTCCAAATAAAAGTGTGAGTAAAGTGACAAAAACATTGTTTTTTAGAGTTAGTTAAAAACTTTTCCAGTTTCCTGTTTTGGAATAAAAATTTTGTTCCAGGGTGTTATGTCTCTGGTGAGTTTAAATTTATTACTAGTGTTTGTTTGAAAAAAATGTAATTGTTAATTTGACGTGTGTGCCTCCTTGTGCCCCACAAATTAATTTTTAGGACTTCTTGTCGCATTGTGCAAGCCTTGTGTCTTAACCGTATGACAATAAGCTGACGTTGTGTTATGTGTGAAGTGAATTCCCTTACCGTTGAATTCTTGACGCATTGCTCAACCCTCTCTTTGCCATTCATTCATCATCATCGTGTGAGCATGTCGATTCCCTTTGTTTGCTGACTGGTGTGATTTTACATTTCGTTTTCACACAATAGTACAACACTGAGTGATGAGTGACCATTATTTGTGGAGGCTCAGAAAAGGACTAAAGACGACGATGCTGACGATGAGCAACAAGTGAGAGGCTGTATTGAAAGGTCTTTTTAAATTTTTAAAACTCAGTATTTGTCCTATAACCGACGACACGCACGTTATCAGATCGTCATCACATTGACGTTCTTGTGCTCATTTACGAGTGTTGATGAATGCAACGCAAGTTGTCGTAATGTCGCGTGGTTTATTGACAAAACGCAAGAAGGTAACTGGGACGTCCGTATGGCTGATGACTAGTGCGAAGCATTTCTCTCGAAATCTTTTTAAGCGCATTGCACAAAATTAACAAGAAATGTTTGCTACACGCACACAGCAAACAAAAAACGCACGCTAATATTTTAATGACACACAAATATCTTGGTCACTTAATATCCTCTCTTCTCTCAAGAGTCATGAGCTACCTGAGAAAGTATCTGGTTTCAAGCCACCCCAGAAAAAAAAACGAGAGTGGCAAGATGGCATTATTTTTTTCTTTTCCACACGCACTTCATCATGCGAATTAGCTTTGTACTCAATTCCCTCTGTCCCCTCGTCTCTCATTGAAAAGTACACTGTTAATATTCATGCAACCCTTTTCGCCAAGTGCAATAAGACAGAGAGTAACATTTGTCATAAATTAAGAGACGGAATAAAATTTGATGCCTTCTTCATATGTTACCAAGTGTGTGGTGTAAAAGACACGCTGAGAAAATGGTGAACGTGTTTCACGGACCGTTCCACTACTCCATTATTGGGAAGCAATATTTTGACACGTAAAGCGAAATCCCTGGCATCTGTCGCTCTTCGCGCGCTGTCTTTCCCGTTGTGTGAAAGCAATGTACGCGGTAGGGCACATCAGTTTTATGAGCTCACGCTGTATTTTCACTTGGCCATGCATATTGCAGTTTCTTCGAAGAGTGTTTTCCCTTCCTCTGAAATCTTTGTAGTACACACAATAATATTATGAGCAATATGGATAGAACGAAAAAGGGTGATGATAATCATCATCGCGCGATTCCCATAAAAATTTTGCCGATTACATCTCTGCATCATGGTGTTGTAGGTTTAAAGCTTAGAAGCCATTCTCAACTTCGACAGCAGCTTATCCAGCTTCCAGCTTAATTTCTTCTTATATTCATGATCCAGATGAATAATCATAGTATAACCGTATATTTCCGTCATCCCTTTGCGAGTGTACTAATTCAAAAATTGACAAATGTGGAGGAGCGCATGGGAAAACAGCAAACGTAGAGAAAAGTGTGTTTAAAAAGCCTGGAGCAGAAGAAGTCAAGAGTTTTCTTTTTAAAGAACGACAGCAAATCACCCAAAAAGAGCAGTACATATTCATATGTGATAAGATTGAACAGTCCAAACAGAAATCATGCGCCACACTCATTCAAGTTGTACAGAGAGATACTCTCATGTTTTTTCAAGGATTTGCCACACTCCAAAATTGGATTTTTTGTCTTCAGAGTGTGAATTCCACGCACCACGCTTCACTATCACACAAGTATTGATATGAAACAGGAAACGTATTTATAAACTATATATACATATATAGTCGCTCAAAGTAGCTTCTCCTGTGCACATTTGAAATCGAAAAATTTGTTTTCAAATGCAATTCCATTTCCATGAACTCAAAATATATTGGCATCTCTTTTGCTTAGTTCCAATAGACGATATTGACAGTAAAAAGTATTCAGAGAAAGGGTCTCTGGGGTTCCGGTCGTATTTTTTGGGGGAAGTCACTGTCAATCGACGACTGAATTATTTTGAGACAATCAAAGAGTTTTTCGAAACGCAGTTAAATTTGAAATATTTTACGGAGCATTTTTTTTGTTACAAATTTTGGTCTTGTGCTTTCTGTAATATTTAAGGATATGTGATGGTAAGCGTGTGGTTGCTCGAGTATTTTTTACTAATTTTTTCCCTGTAACCTGGCGTTAAGACTGTTGCAGTCTTACACTTGCCACACTTGACATTTGTCAGATGGAAATATGGCAAGCTTCCACCAATTATTGTGTACTGCGCAAAATTTCCCTGTGTTAGACTCTCCGTGTGTAGAAACTTGGAGAAGAAGTCTAAATCTGGTTTATCAGTGCTGGCGATCATTTCTTGTGGACGTCCAAACAATCATCGACAACACCACGACAAAACGTGAGCCCATTATCTGCTTAAAAGGTAACGAAAAAATTAAAAAGTTAAAATTTGCAAAGTCAAAAAGGAGAGCGACTTTGTGCAAAAGGTAAAAGGTCTTCACGGTCTCATTCTCTTTTCCTAAGTAATTTCTTTACCAAATCTGACAAGTATAGCTAAAGTGGCTAAAAGAAAATGGACGAATTTAAAAAATACTAAATTGAGGATGAAACACCTGAAAAAGTGCATCATACCACCTCGTGTAACCTTGGCATTTTGTCCAGGAGGAGTGCACCTTGTTGTTTGGCTCACCAGTAAGAAAAAAGTTGTGTTGACAAAAGAATTGGAGATGCACATGTGCATATCACTCGTCGCAGTGCATAAAATGTGGTCATTCCGTTGGGTCGTCGTGAAGATTAAAACAAATATTGTTGCAAGAAAGTGGCTCAGTAAAATTCATTATGTACACTCATTAAACTAACATGTCACGCACGCAAGACAGTAAAAACGATTTTTTTTCTCTCCAGAACCTCGGAGAGAAGTGTAGAGGATTTTTTAAAAAGTCTTATCGTCGACCATCAAATACCTCTGATGTGTGCACACTTTTTCCAAACCTGTTGATAATGCTAATGCCCGTAAGAAAAGTGAACTGATGATGAGATGAGAGGACAAAAGGACGGGGAGAAATATGGACGAAACAAATGTTAGGTATTATCCATAGCTTCACATAAAGTTTATCAAGTCCAGCGAGAGAGAGTCTTGCTCATTTTATATGCCATTCATTCCACGAAATGATATTTCGTATCTATTGAGCTAAAAGAAAGGGGTCGAATGGAAGGAAACAAGGATGATATGATATGATGACAACAATGAAAAACTTGATTTTCTCTCTTTTTCTGTTATCTCTCGCTTCATCGTCAATTTTTTTTCTTGCCTCGTCTTTTGTGTTCCCTTATGGAAGATTATTGCGTCATACGAGGACTTCATTTACGAGTCACAAAAACCGTATTTGATATTTTTCTTCCTTCTTCGTCTCTCTGTCTTTATCTCAAAATATGAATGCAACGCTTGCAACTCTCTCATTGACATAGACATTAATACACCCACATCCTCAAATGGAGTGGCTGAGAGTGAAAAAAATATTATACGGACTCAAAAAATGAAATTGGAGACTGGCGACAGAGAAATGACAGTGGTTACCGAAAGATTAATTCTCATGTTTCTTTGGTCACCGAGAATTGTCGGGCTTGGTTCAGACGGGAAGTCTCATGCATACATGATAAAGATATAAGACAAAGAGGAAGAAATTTGAAGATGTGTCTCACTCACAATTAGTCAAGAGATTAATGATTCTTTATTAATGTACTCAAAAAGACGAACAAAAAACATTGTAAATCAATGAAAACGGAAATGCATGAGTGGCTCGAAGGAATTCAGGACTTGACTGTTTTTCTCTTTGCATTTCATGCCACGCATACTTCACTGCTTCTTTTTGCGAATCCATCTTGTAAATGAAGGCTGATAGGTGACAACATGATCTTCATCATTTGGCTAAATGTTTGTGTGATACATTCAAATTAGGAATTAGAGAAGCACAAAAAAGCTGAAAGAGAGAGAGAGCGAATTATGTGCACAACCTTGAGAATCGAACTGATTAGAATGCATGCCTTTTGTAATGTTAATGATGATAAGCCCTTAAAAAGATGACAGATTTTTTTTTCTCCACTCGTCTTCTGTCTTTTTTCTTTGAGCCTGCAAAATCAGTGTGCGACGACAACGACTACGACAAGACGACGAGAAAACAAGAAAAAGAAGCTGCTCTATCAACGCAATGAATAAGAAACGAGGCGTTTTCATTCTTTTCCCGTCTTCTTTCAAGATTGATTTTACTCGAGTCTCTTTCGATTTTTTGTGTGCTTTTGCGACTTGCTTCGACGACTCCGTTGACTCGCATATTTATCTTGTGTTTTCAAGAAACAGCAAGCCTCCTCCTCCTGTTTCCTTTTGGACTGTTTGGAAAAATTGTATTCAGTACGGAGAGGCCTTTGAGTGTACGTCAGTATTCAGTGAGTTTTGATTCTCCATGTCACACTTGCAGACAGACTGGCACAATAATATGTTAAATCTGATGTTAAAATATATGTGGGCATTGAGAGTTGTACAATAAATTGCGAGACTCCATACAACCCGTCGTCCTTTTGTCAGCAACACTGGATCACACTCAAGTTAAACCAGTCGTCTCATCTGCTTTCATGTGGAAAATGTTGGAATCCAATTGAAATTGAAATGATCAGCAAGCGATTCAATCGCAACTGAGGCAGGATATTTATGCAATGCAGTGTGTGTTTGTATGCAAACTAGCGTAGACATTTTTTGTGTCATGTTGTGTTCACTTGTTTTGTGGAAAGGGAGTAGTTTTACAAGTGAAAACACTAGGGAAAAAATATGACGAAAAATGAAGAACGTTTACGGAACAAAATTTGACTCTTCAGTTTAAGTCTGCTTTTTTAACACTTTATCCATGGCTTTCCTTAACTATATAAGCCATTATCAGGGTACGCTACGTTTAAAAGGCCAAAAGCAAAAAAAACACAACGACAATAAGTAATAAAATAATTCAGTTGCAGTGACATGATTTGCATGGGTGTTTTAAAAAACCAGCATGCCAATACCATCATATGGTAATTCATTCATAAATTTATTAGTGTATCCCATACACTAGAGAGAGAAAAAAATGGTACGAGAAACGATCATAACTTTTCCAAATGACATTTGTTGCAAAATAAGACTTCCCTTTTGGAAACGACTCTCTCATCACTTTGAAATGCATTTATGCAGGTACTAGTACTACGCACAAAATTTGTAGACCTTGCGGGGATGATCTCTGGTGTAAAATATTGACTCCTCTCTCTCTCCACTCACGGTGATAAGGGATAGCTGTATGGTGATTGGAGAGATTGTTATGTGAGATGATGTGGATATTTCATTTTAATACATATGACTCAAGCAAGAGGATTTTTGTTTTGGGCTGACTTTGTTTCTCTGGCAGCGTCTACCTACAAATATTTTTTGGACATCTTCTCACATCTTGTTACATTTGATTTTTCTCAAGGAAAAGCATACTCACCTCAGCAGCCATAGTGGAGAGCGTAGTAAACATTGGCATTGGCAGCCAAGTCGGTGGTAGTGGTGGTGACGACTTTGTCGAAGAAAAAAATGCTGATTCCGTAACGAAACACTCTTATATAACACTTTTCTTAAGTTAAACAGTCTCTCTCTCTAGCATAGTAGTATCTCGTAGCATGCATAATACGCGAGTGAGGAGTGAGCGAGTGAGTGAGTAAGCTTTGCTTGTTATATGATTATGGCCTTTTTGTCGCATATAAGCATCTATGTATGCATGTGCAGATACGCTGTCGGCATATTTGGACAACACACCTGTGCGACAATTTCAAAATTTCTCCAGAAATCCTCAACCGTCCCCACAAATTTTCTGTTTGGAAATGAATCACCGCGAGGAAAACTGTCGGATTGTCCAAAAATCCCGTTGTGATCGACTTTCGGTGGCGGGTTAATGGCCAAAAAACCGTCTCGAATGTGGGCTACACATACATACACAGAGACGCTCTTCGGATTGTGTGTGCATGCATCATTTTTCCACTTGTTTTGCCTAGTCATCCAAGTCAATTGCAAATATTATGCTCACATCAAACACACTCAGACAGGGAAGCATAATAAAAAAACTACTGCTCATCTCCTCCACACTTTGTTCTCACACACATTGTGTACAAAATGTTTCAAAGGGTTTGCACTTTGTATCATCAAGACAAAAAACTATCAATCTACTCATATAGTGTAGTTTTAGGTGATGTGTGCCCACCTCTCTTCATGACTTTAAACTATAGATGATAACATAATACTGCATTCTTATTACTTTCATCTACTGCGCGAAGGGGTACAAGGGATGACGGTGAGTCGCACAGGCGACTTCTTTAAGGAGACGGCGAGGTCGTTCAAGAAATCTTATTCCAATACGTAATCGCCTCTGCCTAAGGTTTAGTGTGTGAACTCTGAGTTGAATACCAACCTCCACCAGCAGAATACGAGTAACCTCTCTCAGAGCTCCTCCATTTTGCGTAGTCGACAAGGTGGTGGCATCATTATATCGTGAAAACGGAGAGAGTATTAGAAGAATATTATGGCAGTACTAGTTTCCTTGTGTGTGTGTCGTAACAACATTATATCACTCATGATTATTGCCATTAACATTATTACCATTACTCTCTCTCATTCGACTATTAAAACACCACCGCACCGCGCACTTGCAAGTCACCACCTATGAGCAAAATGTAACATAGATAACTACAAAATGGTGATGGTATGTTATGGTGTGGTGGTCGTTGGTGGAGTGCCAAACCCAACGAGACCGCGCATACACTCTCTAATCTGAGCAAATCAAGCGCATTCCTTTTTTAATCTTTCTTCAGTACCCTTTCAGAACAAGAGATGATCATGTGTGATCATCGTAATCGTTTATAGATGGTCAGTGAAGTTTATATTAAGGGGCGAACAAGAGGGTTACAAATGGTCGAGGAGGTCACCTCTTATTTTTCAAACGGCAGACACACATCGTATGAATTCCCTTTTACATATGTTTCTACGCTTTTCCAAGCATGACAACGACGAAGATCATGATTTTTTTTGCTCAGAGCAGCAAACGGGCGAGTAAACTGAAATGCTGAAAAAAATCTCCATTGTTACCTGTTGGGCTTCATTGGACTGCTTTTCGCTTGCACTGCCCTGTGTTACTCACATGTGTTCCTTTTGCTCTAAGAGATTCTCTTTTCTACCTCATCCCTCTCTATTGCCGCCACACATGCGACGACGACGGCGTTACGTGTACGAATCTCTCGTAGAAGAGCGCAGCGCGCTTCATTGCCTTTTTCCTGGGCTCTCTCCTCCATTCAGCTTCATTCAGTGACTCAGTTCGAGTCAGTCAGTCAGTCAAGCAGGCTTCGAAGACAAGTCGATTTTTTTTTCTTTCTTTCTCTCCCTGATGCTGGGTCTACATCATCTTTGTGTCCTCACTTTCTGTTTCTCATCTGCGTGGTTGTGTGAGTGTTTGAGTCGCTTTTGATCATTTATTCTTTTTTTTTCTTGTGAAAAAGTGTTAGGAACCCGTATGGGCAACCACAACTTCCTCTCCGGTCCCATTGTTGGTCCACTCCCAGGACTTTGGGAGTTTTGATGATAAGGTGAAGTGGATTTAAGTTTATTTCTCAGTTGTGTTCTCGTGGTCAGCTCTCGAAGGCGTGTGACTCGTGAAAACTTTACCGTCAAAAATGAACATAACAAATTTCCCATTGTTCGGTGGATACACGACAAAGTGATCTGTACAGCTCTTCTGGAGTCAAATCCAGCGGAGCACAATTATTCTGGTGTACCTCTCAAGATAGCATCCGTATTCTTTGATGCTTCTAAAACGGTCTACTCGTCCGAAAGATCAAAACTGTTTACAAGGCACATACTCACTTCGACATTATTCGTTGCATTGTGCAACTCTCTGGGTATCTCTCTCCAAAATCCAATTACAATTCTGGACCAAAGCTCTCCTGCCAAGTCGTCTTTAAATATTTACAAACGCATTCATATCATTACTGTGAGGGTCCCAGTGTGATTCGTTGGTTGTAAGACAGCACACCGAGAGATCATCTTTGTTCCTATTCTCTACGTGTACGGAACATGAAACCTTGTCGTCGTCGTTCATCCTTGCTCGGAGTTTTGTCATTTCCTTCTTGATTCGGCATGTACATATTGTAGGTCTTTGCAGGTGGCATTCACCTGCTCCGGAGTAAATGGAAGAACAGCGTCTCATTGTTCTATATTCCGTATGCACAACTTTCATCTTCTTCAGCGTTGTCGTTGATCCTTCCTGCTTCCCTCGACAAGTGTGTACCTAGCGAGCACATTACTATGAGTGGGTAACGACGACAGGAATGAGAATCACGACACACTCGAACACATCTGCATTGTTTTCCTTTTCCTAATCTTGTCGATAGGAATAAAGACATCTTGTGACGACGACGACCTTCACCTTATTTCCCATCTTTGGAGAGGAACGCGAAAGAAAGATTTTTTTCTCGCCAAGTCGATACACATAATCAGAGAGAAACGCACACACAGCAGCGAGCTAATAATATTGAGCGTATTGAGTTTATTGCTCATAATCAAGCGTAACGGTCACGTTAGCAAAGCAAGGAACAAAGTGTATTATCCTTCAAATCGTAATCGGTTTAGGGTTTGCATTTGAGAAAAGCCTCGTGCTGAGGCCGCCGTTGTCGTTGAGCCATGCTAAATTTTCAAAGACAGCATTCACTGTAACACAATTGTCATCTTAATCACCACACAGCAAGAGGGACATAGAACGTAGTGGATTAATAATAAGAGCTGAATCATTCGCCTGTTCTTTAGAGTTTTCGAAGATTGTACAATTTTTTTCAGACATTTTCTTGTGAAAGCTCTGCAACATTTTCAAAGAAACATTCTGAGTTTGCTCCGAGTGTTGCCATAAATGACGACGGGTGAGCAAAGCGAGCAGTTTTTATGGTCATGTAAGTGTCGAACTAGTTTTTTGCAGAGCCACCGGTGTTTTTGAAACCATTCCTGTCCTCAGTGCGTGCGTGTGTGACGCAAACTGACTTTAATCATTGATTTCAATGGTTGTTAATACTCTTCCTCGCGGAAGGAATTTAAAAAAAAAATTAAAAACAGGAGAACTCAAAACAGAGTGATTGTGCAGTGTGGTGGAGTGTGTGTGTATGGAAGAGTGGAAAACGTGCCAAAAATATAAAGCGTCATTGTCATTCATTGAGTAGAGAAAAAAACGGAAAAGGTTGTAAACAATGGCCGCGTAGTAGGAAGGAGTAGGAAGGGAGTCTATTTTTTGCATACAATAACGCGTGGCGTACAGGTAATAGTATCAAGACTCCTGTGTGTGCGTTAGTGCCGTTTTTTTTTTGCTTTCATGAAAGACTCATATTATATCCACGCGAACAACAATGGAGATGGATAGGGAGTGAAGAGAAACACACACGTTTACGACTGATCACAATAAAAATATTATGTGCGCTTTAATTTGATCACAAGTGACAGCGTCCTTAGAGAGCAAGGTGAATGTTAATTTTTTTATATGCAAGTTAATGTATGCAGAATGTAGTCTTTGCCCTTTGCTTGCCATACTTAGTGACGATGATGTGTGCATGAATGTGTGTGCGTCTATCTTGATTTAAAGAGAGACACTTCCGTTTCTCTTTTTGATGAATGCGTGTGGACGTCTCTTTGGAATAGTGTTGGAAAGTGTGTGGAGAGGTTATAGGACAAAAGTATTTCTGCTAGGGAAAAAGGGTGGGCCACTTATCAGAGAGTACCGTTTTAATAGCCCCTAACTTAATTTTCCTCCAGTGGACTGTGTCCCTAGTCTCACGTCTTCTGAATTTGTGTGTTGTATGTGCAGTGTGGAGGGATGAAATGAAATGGTCCTTCATGTCAACAACGGGATCGACAATTGACAACTCATCGAAGTTTACGTGTCATCATCATCATCAACATCAACGTTGTCACTACACGGAATGATGGACTCCGCCAGGGTTGGACTCGACTACATTGTCGAGAACAGTGATTACACAGAGAAGCTTGCGTCGGGTGAGTATCCTTTGAGATTTTTTTATTATTTCAAACTTTTGTCCGTTTTCCACATTGTAATTGAATTTTAATTAAGAATCAAGCAATAATCCAGGGGTATGTGCATTGCGTGGCTGATTATTGAGGAAAAACTCATTTACAGGAATAGCATGGGGTAGAAAAAGGTTACATCCAAGATTTGCATATGCACCTGTGCATCTCTCACATTTGAGGATATTGTTTGGGAAAGCGTCTCAGACGAGTGGTGTGGAAGAAGCGTGTGTAAATGTGTAATACGTATTTATAGCGTGAATCATGTTAGAAAAAAAAAGTATCCTCTGCTCGTCTGTTTGTATGTCTGTATGTAATACGTGTGTGTGTGGCTTTTTGATTTATAACTTGAATAATATGACTAAGACTTGTCAAATATGGTTCGACCGAGAAAAAAAAAACTATGTAGCTTTTGGCTTGACAAGGACGTTTCTACATAAAAGTTGACTTTGAAAGTCATCCATCCTCATCTTGCGTACATCTCATAAGCATAATATCCGCTCTCTCATCAGCAGTAATAACTCCTTAAGTACAAAATGTGTTTTTTAAAATTTATTTATTTTTGTCATTTCGATGTTTTGCACACAGCGTAAAAATGGGTTTGTGCGTGTGTTTGCCTCAATGTGTAGTGTGTCATTCCTTTTCCTTTGTTCGGAGTCGCATAATTTGCATTATTAGGATTTATGGGAAATTGTAACTGCGGCCCGTAAATGATGGAGAATTAATGGGTTTCATTAAGTCACACAGATTTGGGATTGACATTAAAAAATTAAGTGCTGTAGGTGAGGTTATGAGAGGCCCATTAAAATAGACTTGTTGCTTACGTTATCTTCATCAACTCTCCCTCTCAAATTCTGGAGTCTATTTTAGACATCTACTCCACCACAATAGATGAAACACATACAAAATGCACAGGCCTAAGGATGGACACGCACTAAACGAGCATTGGAAAATTGTGTTCCTTCATTTCCAAGCAGATTTACATTGTTGTAGATGATATTCGCTTTAGTCTTTTCTGCTGCTGCGGCACGAACAAAGTACAAAAAAAATCTGCTCTTATTCTCACTGTATAATCCATGCCCAGAAGAAAAAAGCTTGGGTGGATAAGTGAATCTTGTCATTTTCACCGCGTTCGTAATTTTCTGTACAAAAAAAACTTGTGATCTTGATCAAAGTGCAAACGCCCAGCGAAACGAGAAAAAAAGTGTGAAAATGAGATCAGACGAAAGAAAAAAAATTACTTATGCTAATGTTCTACAGAGATAGGTTATCTTCGGAAAATGAAAATGCTTTTACATCAAACAAACCACACACTCCTTCCAGAGTATTCTGTTTGTCTCAAATTGTGAGTGCGCAAGTCTATTTTTTAAAGAGATGATTATGTGGAGAATTTGACAACTTTTTTGCGCCTTCAAGATAGAGAGAGGGAGACAAAAAGTGACCTGTCCCTCTGCAAGTTCAAGTTGGGTTGTAAATTAACAAAAAGAACAAATTGAGCAGGAACTGATACGTCCACCACACATTGTCGTTATCTTTTTGAAATTGAATTGAAGTTGGCATCCAACAAACTCATATCTGCATGGCCGAATCTTAACTAACCTCTGCGAGGTTGTGCAGGTTCGAAAAGTTGGACGGAACACGTTTCTCTCGTCGTCGTCATCGATAGCCTTAGTTTTGAGGAGTTTTGCGCAGCTTTACAACGCGTGTTGACAAACGGGGCGCCAATAAAAGCTACACATCTCATTTCTATGTATGGAGCATTTTAAGTATAATTGTAAATAAGTCTGTTTTGACACTTTGAAAATGTGTAGTATGAATCTTACGATTTCAAGCTAATGTTGGAGGAGATGATGGTTGCATGAGCCATCCTATGAATGAAAGTGCCGAAGGGAGATATTTGAATCAAAACGATTTTGGGGGTGTTGTGAGAGCTTGCATGACTTCCCTAATCTAATCTGGATTAGTAACTAATACAAAGTACTCACGGGCTGTCCAACAATGCTCACGTAAAGCTCGCACTGTCGCTTCGTTGTGTGCGTGCGTCACTTTATTTCGTATAAAAGTGTCACCTCGCGTCTCGAAAATTGTGGAAGAGTTATTGGTTTGTTGTTCACCTCTTGGTCGCAGCACACAATGGATTTACGGTGCATTCGTTTTGGCAAAGGTGTACTCCTTGTGGGAAAATGGGGTTTCACATCCCACGGCATTTTTACGACGGGAAAATACGACGCAAATTCTTCGTAACTTTTAGACAGTCTTCGAGATTTGAGAGAAAACTTTCTGCCTTTGTCCCAGCTCGTCATACTGAGATAACGTGGGATAACCTCGAATCTTTTAGAGAAAAGTGTCTTACTTTTTGGCAACAAGGAAAAACGGTTGTGCTGATTATAGAATACAAAAAAAACGTCACCTTTGAGAAAAAAAACATTTAAGCTGTGAAAGTATTGTTTGTGATATCATAACTCAAACATCAGTGAGGCATAAGCTGGTTTAAACTCACATTATGCCCATTATTATCCACTGAAAGTTGAAGTACTCAAGAAGAGAGAAATAAAAAACAGAACAAATCTGCATTCAGAATGGCGTTGTTTGGCCACGTGCGTGGGCGAGACCGAAATGGTCAATTCCTTCCAGATGTCACCTTCCGAAATGTGTTTCAACTTTTAGTAACTTGGCTTATCGTTCGTGTACTCATACACAAATATACTTTGTGATTTTCAAGTTTTATTTCACGTTGAGAAAAATCCGGTTCTTGCAAGGAAACCCTATAAACACCTGCCACCGCACACAATGAACTCCGCAAATCTGCATATAATTATAATGATGATGTTATCTTCTCTTGTTTTAGAGTGAAAGAGAGCTGTCAATACTGAGCCGATTTCGTAACGCTTATCGACATAATAGTATCCCTGTTTAGAGTAATTCAATTTTGAGCAAAGCGACTCATTTATCGCGAACAAAGAGACCGACCCTCAATTGAGCAACACTTCATTATCGTGACGATGATGAAGCGCGTTATCATCATTCCGTATCACACGCATTTATAAAGACCCCAAAGAATCCCAAACGTGAGCTAATGATCCGCTAATTACTCATTGCAATCATGGCTCAATCTTTACACAAAATTCATTAGCAATCGTCATCACCGAAACTCGTTTTTTTTCTATACGCGTTTGCCCTTAAGGAATACGTTTCCTCATCTTTCTTTCTCTCCTGTATTTTTGCATACAACTCTCCAGAACGCATTCAGGCTCTCCCTGCTGGAGAAAAAAAAAATCCTGATTTAATATTTGACTACTATTGAGCATTCTCACGCGGAGAAGCAAAAACTGTCGTAAATTAGTCGTGACATGTTCATTCTCTTCTGCGTTCTTTCAGCTAGGTGATAGATTAAATCATTGAGAGAATTGGAGAAAAAATACTTGTTCTGCTGGCGTATTTGTTGCCTCCTCCTTCTTCATCCAAATCCACGATATATTTCACTTTTTTCTCATATTATCTCATCAAGAAGAACGATATTATTATTTTTCACTCACACTCATCTTCACAGTAAGAGAGCCCACGACCATGACAATAGAACTTTTTTTTTTACAATAACGAAAAAAGCTGCTAGCAAATCGACACAAGATTTTTTTTCAGCTTTTATTTCTCAGTTCACTCATTCTATCGCAACAAGAACAACCGATCAACTTGTTAGCAACGACATACCTCAATCACTTTGTAAACTCTTTTTTGCACCCTCCTTGACCCCAGCAAATGAAGTCAATTAAAAGCAAACAATGAGCATATTTGAGCATCATATTGTTCTCTTTTATGTACAGCAAAAAAATTCTTGCAACTTGTACGCAGGTGGAGAGAATTGAGTGAAGTCAAAATGAAAAAAAAGGTAGTCCACCAGAGGGTTGTTACGTGTGGTGTGTTCTTGCATTTTTTAATATTCGTCTTGACTATTTAGTAAACAAGCTCAATTTGTTCGCTTGTGTAACAACGATCTTAACACATTCACACACAGTAGTTGGCAGTGGTGGTGGCATACAACAATCACATCATCGCCAGAAAAAAAAATTGCACCGACAACGAGACCATGATGACCGAAAGCCGATTTTCCACTCTTTCCTATATCGCCCTTCAAGGCATTTAAATTTCTGTTATTTAGCATTTTTTCGTCATCGTCCCTTCTACACTTGTGTATAAAATGTTGGTAAACGCATCAGAAGAAGGATGCCAAATAGTGAGTGAGGATGATGATGATGATTGATGCGAGAAGATAAAGAAATTTTATCTATTCTCTTGCAAGAAAAAATAGTTGCTTCGCTGTTGCAAGTGCAATTGATGATAAAAGACAAATAAGTGTTGTGCAGAGCTGAAAAGTTGTTGAATGCTGAAAGTTGTCGTAGTTTCGTCGTGGATTTTCCCTTTGTTGCATTTCATTATATTTTTCGCATTGTGCACCTTACACTGCGATTCAATTGATGTTTCCAGAAGAAGGAAAAAAATTGATGTGGTGTCTCGTCTTTTTTTTACCTCGTAAACATGTCAACTAACTTACAATTACTCATTTGTTTATACGCTAGCTGAAATTATATTAAGGTTATCCTATTTTTTTTTGTTAACTTCGGCACCTGCTTTTTCATGTAAACTTAAAACTGCCTTTGCACATGCTCATGTCGTTATGATATTCGCATTAGTTTTCCATCCAACTCACTTTTGTGTATCCTGTGTCGTCAATCTCGACGTTTGGAAAGGCCCGTGAATTCTGCACCACAAATGCGATAATGACGACGTATAGCGCTCGCAGATAAAAACGGAATTATGGTGGAGTTGTGTGCCAAGTTTCTCGTGTTCAAAATCGCAGAGAATTTCTGCCTAATTGGCCTTGTTGTGGCTGTAGTGTCAAGGTGGAAGACTTGGAAATTGTAATGGGTTTTTCGCCAGAAGGGAAAAATATTGGAAGAGTGTGAAATTTACGAGTTCGACTGATCACTCTAATTCCAGCGTTTTTTTTCTTTGCAGCACTGGAGTCGAAAAATTTTGTGGTCGACTACTACAAGGTACCTACTCCAAAATAAACACTTTGAAAAAAATCCATAACCAATGGATATGAATCACATATGAACGCTGACAAATGGTTTAGTAATGATGATGAGTCGTATGTGGTTGTCGTTGTCGGTGAGAAGAAATCAACATGGAAAGCTGAATGTTTTTGAAGGAAAGAAGTGCTAAAGTATAAACATTTCACGCTGGCATAATAGAGAGAGAAGCATAATTATCTATTTTCTCTTGAAAGCGTATTTAAGAAATATATTATGATTTTGATTCTCCAGCGAACAGAACTTTCTGAAAATTTTACACCGCAGCTACTTGATATTCGAGACCATTTACGAAAGATGAAAACGCTTGTAGCGAGCGGAATAAATAAACAAATTTCACCAGCAATGCTGCAAAAGAAACCACTTGTGATTGTTTTGAATGATTTGAAATGAAGATGGAGAATGTGTTTTGAAAGGGAAAACAAACAATTGGATAAGTATATACGTATTACATGTATATTACTGGTTAATTCATTAGCCGTCCTGTCAAGTCGGAACTTGGGGAAAATGATTTATGACCCTCCAAAAATCAATAATACTGGTTTCCAACCAAAACGAACTTTTTTTGCTCAGATATATGTCAGATGCATGTGTCATAGACTGGGATTTTCACGAAAAGTGAAACCTGATTTTTTCATCATCCTTAATAGCTTGATTATGATTCTCTTTTTTTACGTAGTCGCTACGTGGTCGATACGTATACTGGCTTCAACTCGAAGACCGATTGATTTTTTAAACATTGTAAAATATTTTCTTTTAATTTCACCTTCACAGAAACATCGGAAGGAACGGTATCGCTTCAAATTCATTGTGTGCGAACTTCGCAATGGGCCAAATGTCGAGTACCAGACGGCCGTTCTGGCATTCACCAACTGCTTGATATTGGCGACGCCTGACTTGCACGAACGGATTCGTGTTCGTTCCGAATTTGTCGGGTTAAAACTCATCCAGGTCCTCAATGATTTGAGGTAAGATCAAATCACTTTTTCCAATATATGAATCAATCTCTACCTCGTCGCCGTCACGTAGCATCAACTTTTTATGAGTTTATCAATAGTACACAATATAGCTCCTACTAATATTTTTACGAGTTATACTGGAATACTGATACATCCCTTTGCCAAAAATTGCTTGATGATTGATGATTGACTTATTTTCATTGATAAATACGACAGCGTCATTCATCACTGTGGGGCATGCTGATGATGATTCACTTAACTCGTTAAATTATCGAATAAACTTTATTGACAGCCATATATTGCGTAGCTTGTGTATGAGGAAGTTTTGTTGCTCATGCTGAAAAAAAAACTGGCAAAATCTTGTTTCACAAGCCGTCGTTTTTGACTGGTGGCCGTTTTCTTTACGCATAAAATCCGAATATTATATATTACAGGATGACTTTGAAATTCTGCTAAATCTCATTGAATGTCTCCATCTCTGCACACATCAACAGGAAAATTGCGCAGTTTGTGTTGTAGCCTAAATAGGATACTATTCTGCGAGAGTGGAGAGAGACCGAGAGATATACAAATATGAGCAACGTTTATGAAGTGATTTCATCGGAGATTGCTCGTTGTTAGTAAAACGTGAAGTAGATTTTTAAAAGCGAGTAAACAATAACATTGCTCAGTTTTCATTTCAGTAAGTTGAACAGGAACGAGGTAGAGTCATCATCACCATTCTCCTGTAATCGGCAGTAATAACAGTAGCATTTCAGTGGCTTCTTACAAGTTGCAAAAGGGTCGACCCCAAGATGTAGGTATGCATGCTGGTGACGTTAAAAAATGGTAATGTATGCACACTCAAAAACACGAAAAAATTGTAGAGGTAATACAATACGAGAGGGACATGAGTTTGCATAAAAAGCTTGGTAATTCATGGCGCAAGAGAAGCTGAGAAGCCGTCGTCGTCGACGCCGTTGTCGTCAGAGTGTGTTCCACTCTTGCGTCTGAAAAAAATGTATGAAAGAAAAGTATGTGTAATATGAAAAAAACCATCGCTTTTAATATTATTATTATTTGTTGCGAACAGGTACAGGCATAAGGATTCTTCAGACTTGGTTGTTCAACTTGACGTTTTTGACGAGCAGAAGGAAAGTGATGACTCGCAAACGACTCCAGCTCTGTCCGCAATCGACTTATCAAGTCCACTCGAGGTGTTCTACGCCATTTTGAGACAAATCTCAGACACCCCTCAGGAGATCCCCTTTCTTTGCATCCTACAGCACTTGCTGAGGATTGATGCGAAAGAGGCGATTTCCGACTTGATTTGGGATGCTGCCGAGCGGCTCGTTCATCGGGCGACGTTGCTCGAGTCGAGGGATGACGCGTTGAGAATCCTCAAATCGCCCAGTCGATCGAAGTCTTTGCAAAAAATTAAAGGTGACAAGCTTGGTGCAATATGCGACATGGATGGAATTACCATGTCTTTTAAGTCCCATGAACATTGTCGGCATGCATTTATTTGTACTCACAGGCTCACAAAATACGTCACCAGGATGTGACAGGTGTGCCTGCAATTGTCACAAATCGGATCGCAAGGGTTCCGTCACCGTAACACTAATCAACGCCGATCCATCCGAAGTGCCACCCTCTCCTGAAGCGAATGGTCCACCTCCGCCTCCTCCCCC
>JAHZMW010004477.1:0-32949 GCA_027743745.1 Alloscopus bannaensis
ATGTAGGAACATAAGACTCTCGTGGTCTCTCACTGGCAGCAACTTGATGCGTCGGATTCATTCCATTTCTATTTTCAACCTGTAGTGAGTAGCTGCGAAGCAGTGTTATTATAGGTACATGGGTTGGTGGATGTTATCGGGTTTTACTAGATTACTAGTTTTTTATGTTTGGGAGATGTGCATAGGTGTAATTTATATTGTAAATGATGACCCATAGATTTCTCCATTTACATGGCTTCCTCCAATAAATCTGCACAATTAAAGTAGATGACATGTAGTGTATTTATAATAATAATGAAATTGATTTAAAAATCCACACTTGTTCAATCACGATGTAGCAAATGGAGCTCTTAAAAGCTGTTTTTATTTTAAACTCACACTTAACTGTTTGCTTTCAATCACAAGTAATTTTATAGCTTACAACTACACGAGTGGTGCTATCACAATTTAAATTTTACGGATTTCGCTCATCTTCTCGTATAATCATAATCAATCTCAAGCACTAACTCCACCGTTGCCTTCCCACATCTTTGAAGCGACCCTAAAAATACATTGTTAACCTTGCAGCATAAATTTGTGATGAGTAAATCGGTTACCGCCGCGCACGGTTTATGAGGCAAAATGTTTGAAGCAATTCAGACAGCATTGTTAAAGTAGCTTTTACAGCGATTGTGTTTGCACGAAAATGACCCACTCATTGTCTTTCTCTGAATATTTGCATCGTCTGATAATTAAATACAAAGTGAGCACTACTGAGCACATTCATGGCGATGAATGATGGCGTCCAGCATTTCTAAAAGGAGTCACTCACTACGAATAAAAACTCTCTAAAGTGTTACGCGATACTCGGTTCAACTTTCTCTGATCCATTTAGCACGTCAACTTTCACCTTGCTCCTGGATGTGCCTGCCATTGGCGAATTACATTAAATCACATGGAAAATGTGTTGTGTGCTACATTATTTACAATAGTAATGCTGATGTTGGATGATGTTTAGTTTTGAGTACCCCCAATTAAAATAGATATTACCTACATTTCCATTCCAATTAACTCATCATGTTCAACTTGGCAAAATTTGACATTACATCAAAATCGCTACCTACTGCTATATACGTAACTAACCACATAATTATTATGATTCCCTATAAATTCTGCATAAAATGGATGGTTTGCGACTTGTAAATTTAATCCGGGTTTTTTGCGAATCCCTCTACGCACTACAAGTAAAACGTTGTCTCTACAAAAGTTCAACCCCGAAAAAATCATGTACAAAAATGTGGAAAACAAGTTTGTCTCTGTTGACGCCTTTAAAAGTACTCTAATTCCTAAATATGGAGAAACGGAAGGCTATGAAATATTACAGTAATTATCCTATCATCGATTATGCCTTGGACTGCCAAAGCCACCCGTACGAGGTCCACTTCCAGCGGTGCCGGAACCTATTTGACGGTTACTATTCGGCTGATGTCGTCTCGAATGGATTTTCATCTCACGATCCAACTCTATCGCTTCCAGTCTTTGGTTGAGTTCCAGTTTCTGCTGAACTGCCAGTTTCAGCAATTGATTCAGCGTTTTCTTCTCCTCCTCAGCGGCGCTGAGTTGGCGTTGCAATTCTTCCACTTGGGTGGAGTACTCCTCACAACGGGCGGCGAACATGGCTCGCAAACCTATGCAGAAAAGTTGTCATTTTTTACAATTTGTCTATGCATCATGATATCATGATATCAATTGATTAGAAAAAGGAACGGTAACCCACTTGAGAATGTTGCCGCATCTTCTTTCAGAAGTCTCAACTCATTCCTCAGTTTCACCATCGTCTCCGAGACAATCGTCTTCTCCGTATCATACTTGGCCTTGAGATTGGCGAGGGCTCTTTCCGCAGCCAATTTGTTTGCCTTAAGGACACTTCGGAGTGCAGCATTTTGTTCGGTTTTTGATTCAACCAAGGCTCGGTACTCGCTGAGTTGCTTTTGAATCTCTTCCAGGGTTGGGGTGCCAATGCTCTCGTCTCCCCTTTCACCACCTGCGAAAGGAACATTATAAACCGTTGAGATCTATGCAGAGACAAATCTCGTTACATGAGATGGAAATGTGTGTACCGTGAGATTCTAGGGTGCGCGTTGTGGCTTCAACGGCACTCAGGACTGTGCTACGAAGGATTTTAACCTGTAAATAAGAATTCATTTGATAATATGTAACCTGATGCGTTTACAGATTTTGCAACTAGAATTTCTTATAGTACACCAACCTGTTCTGAAATAGTTTCCACTTGCTTCGTAATTGTCAAATCGCCTTCCCAGTTGTTTGACAAATTTTGTGCTTTCGGACGAAGCCTGCTTAGCAGCACCATTAAGTGGTTGTCTCCCTGAAAGCCCATTGACTTTGCGGGGGAGTTGATTTTCCCATCGCCTTTCCCTAAAATTCATATTATGCAATTGAGTTAAAGAAAGTGGGAAGTACTTTGCAAATTTTTTGCATTAA
Source organism: Alloscopus bannaensis (assembly GCA_027743745.1). NCBI lineage: Eukaryota > Metazoa > Arthropoda > Collembola > Entomobryomorpha > Entomobryidae > Alloscopus > Alloscopus bannaensis. The sequence continues at coordinate 2,482 of JAHZMW010004477.1, forward strand.
AAGATTTCCAATGAACCTGTCATGTGGTCCAGCATAACTCGCTGCGCTGTGACTCCCTGAACGTTACAAACTTTGTAGTAGAGATTAGCCAACTCTTCGGAGATGAAATTGAGGTCCCCCTGAGTCGTGTCAATTGTGCGGTGCGCGTCCACCGCAGCGTCATCCATACTCCGCATGTCAATCTCCATTTCTTGGAGTTTCATCTCGTAAACTAGCATCTGCACATTTCATCATACACATGAATTAGGTATGATTCTTGAAACATGCGAGATTAAATATGTAAATACATATGACATATCTTATGGTATCGCGTTACCTTCTCTTTCAGGTTTGTCATTTCTACACGTAACGCACTCGCCACGTCCGAGATGAGTGTGTTTTCTGTCCTCTCAATCTCGACGAGAGACTGTTTCAGGTTATCAATCTCTTTGGAAGATACAGTGAACCAACCTTGGTAAGTTGTAGCAATCTGATGAGAAATTAAAACCAGATATGAAGCTTTCAAGAATTTCATTCGAAAAACTTTTTTTTTTGCAAATGGGTGTAAAATTGATATGCTTTTTACCGGAGCCAATTGCTCGGGTTTGTGGACTTTTCTTGCAATCTCATTCTTTAAGTTGTTCAGCGCCTCAATGTGCGACAGGATTGTGGCCACTGCAGCCTGCAAACAGGCGACTTGACTCTTGCCCTTCTCCATTTGATCTTGGATCTCTTTGAGACTCTTTGTCAACGCATTCCTCTCCCCTTCAACTCCCTCCAATTGCTTCTCCAGCTTTTTCATTTGATTTAGATGAATTTCACTGAACAGGTCCACCTGCTTCTCTTGTGGCCGACTAGTGTCCATTTCTTCAGGTATTCTCACATCCTCCCCTTCACTATCACTTCCTATATCATGGTCTTCGTGAAGACCACCTACCAAGAGAAAGTTTGGATTAACCATACATTCATAGAATGCTTAAGGCATTTCCATACAGGAGGCAGCAGTAAATACGATGAACATGAAAATGGACAGAGACAGTGTCAATAACAAAGAAGGCAGAACAAAACTTTCAGACTCCAGCGAAAGCAGAAAAACTATAGCGCTACGTTTTGTATTAGTAGTTTAACAAAGATTTTTAAGCAGCGAAAAAATAAACTTGCGATTTATTGCTTTATTTGTTGTTAGCTTTTAATGCGAGTATATAGAAGGTTAAGAAAATATAAGAGTTGATCAAGGCACTATACTAGGTATCAGGTAGCATTTGGTATACCTCTGAGTTTCATCTCTTTCATGTCCTTCTTAAGGCCCGTCTTCTCAACGCCCATGACCTCCAGCTCTTTTTGCAGTTCTCCAGTTTCCGTTATTGTGCGGTCCCGTTCCGCCTTGAGGCGCTCTGCATGCGAGAAATATTGGTTATATTAGTATAAATTCGGTTAAAGACTCTCACTCTCAATGTCTCAATGGTTTTTTTTATTTATGCAAAGGGTACCCAGTTCCTGTTTGCTGAGTCGTAGGTCGCCTTCCAAATCAAGGATTTGCGAATTGAGGGAGCACTCCAGCGCGGCACTTTCCGACAGTAAGTTCTCCTCATGTTGAATCCCGGAAATCTCTGTGATTTTATGCGTCTCCGTCGTTTTCGACAAGGCGGATTTTGTCAAGTCCAACTCATTTTTAGTGATTTCATAAAGCTCCTCGAGTTGACTACACCGTTCCTGCAGTTTAGAATTTTCCTCAAGCAAACTCATCCCATATTTGGCTGCTTGAACTTTCTCCCCTTGTGTCTGGTCCAGTTCCCTGCCCAGACGAGCCACCTCCAACTTGAGGGATTCCAAGCTTTCCTCAGCCATTGTAAAATCGTTTGATTTGTGAGTATGGACTTTGTGTGCAAATGCGATCACCTCCTTAAATAACTATTGTAGACCAGTGGCGATGGACGAAACCATGAGCTCCCTTGGTCGGTCGTTGTTTCGAGGCCAAAAATTGGCTTCGTCGTCGGTAGAAGAGTTGCTGTTTCCTCTTCTTCTTCTCCAGCTCATTGGAAATTTATGGGGGAAAGATTTTGGAGTAGTACAACAGGGATTAAATGGATGTATTATGGAAACTCCCTATACGTCGTTTGTATCGTAGCTATTTTCTCTGTGAGGCAGAGAAAAGTCTGCTCGTAGTTTTCACTCCTACATTTTAGTGCTCAATACTACTAAGTAGCATGGCGAGTTTACTGATTTCACTTCAATATTGAAGAAAGTGAGCCTCCGGTAAGCTAAAGTTGTGTGAAATTTTTAATTCAATGGAGCCCAATCCTCAACCACTCTTGAAATCCTAAACGCTCAACTTTATAAAAACACAAAAACAGCATTTTAACATGGTTTTTATCTTATCAATATTACTATTAGCTGCTCGCATATTCAAAGCCTTAAAAATTAATTTGTGAGCAAATTTCTCACCTTCTCACCGCTGTTTGTGTAGAATACGTAAGTATCCGGCGCACAGTAACTGTGAAATTGCTTCTGATTGTATTCGCTTCTCATGAAGTACATAATATCTCAAAGAAATGATATGACGTGTAACGATTCATTCGCTCACGTTTTACGATTTTCATTCATTCAATCTCCTCACTCTTTTAGTAACGGAGGAAGTGAGCGAGAGTGAGACGGAGACGAGGAATGCTGAATCTTTATAGGAAGCCTTCATGGTTGAGTGAGCTGACTAAGTGGTGCGAATAAGATTTTAATAGGACCCTAATGCATATCAATAATACTTTCTCCGTTTGAAAAACGCAGAGATTTGGCGGCTCCCTGAGATCCCGTTCTTTTTTTACTCCAATGTGGAGAAAGTTGATGTTGACAAGAAGTTTCTGCCATGCAGTCTCGTCTCCACTTTTAGAATCATATAGCACACAGAGAAAGGGGCAACACAAAAGCAAGGTATTTTATACACAGCTCACGAAATTGTTCTTTCAACTTATTAGCTTCATGTAACCTCTACTGCATACAATAAAGTTTGCAGAAACGGCAGCGCATTTTTTCCTTCTATATGAAAAGCTCCAATTTTTTTTATCAAAGCTCATTATTACTAATTCCCCATAGCTTTCTCATGTTCCTCGCCCAACTTACATGGTGTTCCTTGCCCTTTTTTTATTTCTGATAATTGTGTGATAAAAGTGATAACAACACAGGGAAACACACAAAACTTCACTGCCTCATATTCTCACAACTATGCTAAAATATTTTATGGGGCACACACGAACAGTAATATTTTACTAATAAAAGCTATTAAGTTAAGACACAAAGTAGTATTACACAAATGAAATGAGCGAGTGTCAGAGTCTGCTATTCCCTTGTACCTGACTCTTGACCATTAACGTCAGTAATTACCCGACGACACGATGAGAGTTGAATGAAGCTTTGTACAACTTGATGTGTGTAATTTTTCCTTTATTCTCGCATTTTTACTCGATATCCACTATTTATATATTAGTGAATAACAGTGTGAGTACAACAGAAAAATGTGCTGTTGTATTATTAATGGTGCAGTAAATTCAAACAGGACTGACGATGATGAATACGATGATGTTCAGCATCATCATGATCCGCAATCAACTGAACAGCAAAATGTGTGCATTGTAAGTGTATTGGTTATTGTACAGCCGCACAACAGAAAAACCGACAGGTAGATGAACTGTCTTGTTGAATGCACGAACGAAACCCTTTACATCATGGTTTAACATGCTCGTTGACTACACACCGAGATCCTATCGTTTTGAGAATTAGTTGCAAACACGTAAATGCATAGCACACGGTTTTAAGAGCTTCATACAGATATTCTTAATGTACTCTGTGCAGCTGCATATGGGTAGATTATATATTGTGTTCGGGTGATTTTAGGAAAACAGGCAAGTAGATACACAATTCGCTTCACAAATTAAACCCTTCACCTTCCTGGTGTTGGTGTTGCCTGTGCTCACATCACTTTATGAATAGCACGATACAATAAGACTTGGTATCTTCTCCAATGGGATCACCACAGGAATGTGTGTACTCGGCTGATTTTTAAAGTGAAGCCAAAAATTCATGAATGCTGCTGACTGAAGATTTGAAGGGGATTACTATGAAAACTTTTCAGGGTAAAAAATGTGCTGTGGAGAAGTTGACACGCTGTTTTAGAAATGCAAAAGTTACTTGTAGTATGCAGCCTGTAGATCTGTATGTACACATGATGTATTTGGCTTTGTTTCCTCAACAGCTTCGTAGTCATCGCATAACGTGTTACCACCTCCACACACAGTTCATGAAAGCTTGTGTTGCGTTACTACTTTGCTATGCATTTTCATATGAGAAACTTACATGATTTGTGAGGACTGGACTGCTGCTGGAGAGAATAAACTAAGGAAAATGCCTTGCAGGCAAAATATACCATGCATTGTTGAGTGGTGTTGCAGGTGGAGAAAAGGGTTGGTTTCAAAATGAATCGGTCGTCCTGTGCCACACCAAGACAATTTCGCTGCTTATTTCATCGCTTATTATAATGCTTTGGGATCCAATACAAGCGGGATAGCGTTTAGACCTGCATCGTACATTTGGACATAAACACAATTTTTTTTCGCATAGAAATGTGTCTCTGACAATTGGAGAAAACGGGCAAAGATTTTGTGAGACTAACAATGATTTGAAGCAGGTGTTTCATCTTATTTTACACGTTAAATAATACATGATTAGTCTTCCAAGGGTTATAAAAAGATCTCAAATTGGGGCAATCTAATCGTAAGCTGGGGGTGATAACCTGACAGATTTTCATAAAGTAAATTTACCCTGCGTCCGGGTAATTCCCCGTTGTACATTCTGCGGGTTTTGCAAATTTAATTGTGAATTGCACAAAGATTTTCAACGGAATTCAGCAAAGATGGTTGTGCTCAACTCTTTCTGGACACCTTGCCTATGGTATGACAGCGTGACAAGCGCAGTCAAGCCGATAGCCTTTTATACAGCGGTGAGAAATAGTGAAAGTCATATTCATTCACAGTTGCAAACAGAATGCTTTCTCTGACAACTGCAATGACAATGATAATTTTTGATAATATGCAGATGGCTTCCGTTATCTTCATAACGTACACCGTGTACGTGATGACTGGAGGAGAGTCCAGCCAGTTCTACATGCCGTACTTTGAAGCGGATATACACTTTAGTGAGCTTAACATTATCAGTTCACATAAGTCGACTGTATTTTTCAGTGAGCACAAAGAAACGTCAAACTTGTCATTAACCTGCGAACAAACTTTTATGTCATTTTATTTCAGCTATATACATCTGGGGAGGTCTGGCGATTGTCTTTTTCTTGTTTTTCATTTTCGCCTCGTATCTCCTTGTGAGAGGAGTGGATGTGGAAATCAGAGGGTTGATGCTTCCCTGGATGATATGCATGTTTTGCATAATTATCTACAAACTCTATCTTGGATTCCATTGGTTGTATGACTACTACATCTACGTAAGCTTATCAATCATCGTTCATCACCACGCATAAACTTCATACAGAAAGAATTCTACGGTTCTTATAAAAATGTATTTAATATGAATTTGTAGCTGGACAATATATTTGCCATGATCATTATGTGGTTTTGGATGGCGTACAATGTAAGTTGGCAATTTCTATACGAGTAAGCATTGAGATGTGTAATGATTTTTAGAAATACATTCACATATATTTTCTCGCAGATTTATGTCCTCCTCGTGATTTGGTCAGTTTATCAAATAATCGCCGACAAACAAAGGCCGGCTCTTGTGGTGCTCCCAGAAGCGTACACGGAAAACACGCTGTTCTACTGGGATGACAATGTATGAAGCAGGATTTGCAATTTTTTGACAATGAGATTCGAGCTTTTCATCCGAAAATGCAACTTATTAGCGAACCGTCCAACAGATTTAAGACTCAAGCTTAAATTTACCTACGCGTCAGATTTTTTAGATTTTACATGAGATGCAATTCACCCTTTTGTCCTTTACAATTATTAGCATCAAAACCGTGTAAATTAGAGTTTAATTAAAGTGAGCTGGTGATAGGGATTTCAGAAACTTTAAGTGTGTTCCGGTGATTACAAATAACCTTAATTAAAACGTTCACGTGGATTCGTGGATATCACTTTAATATTAGTGATTAGATGTGTGAACGAGCACTTGGGAACTTGTGTTTGCGTTGTAGATCATCATTCCATGATTCCATACTTGAATCAAGTACTTCTAATTAATCATTGAACTCGTAAGTTGTGAATCTCCAACAGTATTTTCTCAAAGAGTCTGACGGTCTCTTCCGTTTACATTTTCAAAAAATGTTCTTGTAGGTATTAATTGTACATTGTATGAATATGTAGTGTGTTAATTTTATTACACACTTTTTACCAATAGCCGCTCTCTTAATAGATGTATTTTCTTAATATGTAGCTGTTTAATATTAATCAATTTTTGCATATCTCACAACCAGATATGTATGTTAAACAGAACTTGCACACCTCCATCCATGTCCAGTTTAGAAATATTCAAGGTTGTTGTGAATTTTGTAACGAATTTTGTACTACATAATAACAATTATACCAATAATCCTGTAAAAATACGAAATTTTATAAGCTACTCTGCGGATTATCATTCTGCATTGTTTTCTATTCTTTGTACTTTACATCGTGTTGTGTGTTCATCAGATCTTAAATCCTTGATGTTTTAAGGAGACATATCAAGAAAACCACTACCAATTTCAAACGAACATAGCTTAGCAATTAACTAACTACTTTTGTTATTAACCGTCTCCTCTCTTATTTTAAAAATGCATATCACCCCACCGTCCTGTCGTTTATGTATTAATGAAATAATAGATGAGACAGTAAATAAAAACATTTTCCCAAGACATCGCACTTATCTCGTCACTTTTCATTTTTCATATAAACAATCACCATTACTAATGGTTCATTAGACATGTTACGACGAAAACAAAGGCAGCTTCACTTTGTTGCAGCTATCAAAGATTACGCGATATTGGTCAAAACTCAAAGTTCGCTAAAGATTAGTCAGTGGTATGTTTTAATAAACCGATTTTACATTTACTGATTATATATTACAAGAAATCTCTTCCTTCATCCTTTAAATTTTCTTATGCAATTATCTTCCGACATACGCTTAACACTTCATGGTGTATTTAATCTAGATATTTTTTTATAAATTACGCGCAGTTTCTAAATAAAGTGAAAAAGTGCGTATTCGACGCACTAATTGTATTCGCTTCTAATACTTTGTTTGACGTTGCTTGATTATTTAAATTTGTAAAATTAGATAATTTAACACATTAGGGTGTTGGGAGGCAGTCAAACGGAAAAGGATTCGATAAATAGCATTTACCGGAGTGGTCATCGAGATGAGGGGAAAGCCGCGAAACACAATTGTACATAGCCGCAAATCACAATGACACTTCAATTTCATTTCCCTATCCTCAACCTCTCACATCTCACATGAAAACAGAAGTAAGCTGATAGTTTTGAGTGAGTATTAAAAAAGTACTTGTTTTTGTTAGGTTTGCATTGGAGGTGTTTGTTTTTGTCGGATTTGTCGGGCTCACTGAGTTTCTAGAAATTGTAACGTCACGAAGTGAATTTTTAGCTAATAAGTTTTTAAAAAGTAGGATTCATCCAGGAGAAGTGAGTTTTGCAACGCGTACACAAAATGGCAACTGGACTAGCACCTGAGATTCCGGCTGGAGGGTTTAGCTTCGGTAACTTTCAAAGGTGAGTGTGGTTATGACGTATCAAATTGTTTTCAGGATTTTTAGTGATAATATGAGTGTAGTGCTAAGCTAAAAGAGGTGTGCTATAATTTTTGTATTCTGCAGAAATCTTTCGTTGGAAGTTCAAGGTATGGCACCTCCGAAGACGGTGAAAACTGGGACAACAATCTGTGGGATTATCTTCAACAATGGGGTAGTCTTAGGTGCTGATACTCGAGCTACAGCTGGGAATGTTGTTGCTGATAAAAACTGTTCCAAGATCCACCGTCTTGCTCCAAGGATTTAGTAAGTTGAAGTGTAATAAATATTTAGTGGGTAATTGTTAAGCAGGCTGGTCATACCTATTGACTGCGCTTGGAAAATGAGAAATTTCTAATGTCTGTCCATATTCTTATAGTTGTTGCGGTGCGGGTACAGCTGCAGACACTGAAATGACTACCCGAAAAATTGAATCCCAACTAGAGCTTCTTCGACTGAATAGTGGTCGCGAAGTTCCAGTTGCTGCTGCTAACCGTTTGTTAAAGCAAATGCTTTTCCGCTACCAAGTAAGTTGTGTTTATGAAGTATATTGTTTGACTTCCTTTCGTTTTTAGCTAGGTTCTTAACGAGATAACTGTTTATTTGAAGGGCTATATTTCTGCGGCTTTGGTACTCGGTGGGGTCGATAAGTCAGGACCCCACATTTATTGCATTTATCCACATGGATCCACAGATAAAATTCCGTATGCGACAATGGGCTCGGGATCACTCGCCGCAATGTCGGTTTTTGAAAATGGATGGAAGGCAGATATGGAGGTTAGCACACGCATTAGTAATATGCTGTTTGATATTCTATCAATGATTACTACTAGTTGGTCAATGTTTAATTATATAGGAAACAGATGCCATCCGATTAGTGCGTGATGCTATTGCCGCTGGCATTGAAAATGATCTTGGGTCTGGCTCCAATGTTGATATAACTATTATTAGACAAAAAGGTGACCAGCTTCTTGAAATTCGCCGTACCTTTGAAGAGATAGGCCTCAAAGGCCGAAGGTATATTTATTCCCAATTATTTACGGTACCATTACAAATAACATTGCAGGCACGGTAAGAGCTTAACTAATTGTGTATGTATTTAATATTTGTCCAGACACGGTGACTACACCTACAAGAAGGGAACAACCAAGGTGTTGGATGTGCAAACAATTGAGTTGGAAGTAGAAGAAGAGCAAGTTATTCAACGAATGGACACAGATGAATAACGATAAGCACAATTGAATTGGTTTGAGTATTTTATGATGTATGTATTTGAATAAACAATTAAAGATTTTGTATGTGTGAAAGGTTTTGCAAGTTAAATAAATACAATATTCTTTACTGCGCTTTACTTGCAATTGAGTTTTACGTTATTTCTATTCATCGAATAGTATATTTCGGGAAGGCGTTGTTTTAATTGGCAGTCGGTTATACACAAAATAATACTCTAAAAAACTCTTGATTAAATCGCTTGGGACATGGGACTTCTGCTTGTAACATGTAATGTAATACGTGAACCGCTGGTCATTTTTTAGTATGGGCGCCTGCGGCTTTCATATTCATACTACATACTCTCCGTCTCAGCTCTGAATGAATTCGCTGTTAAAGAGTGAGGAATCATCGAGGAGCAGCAGAAACTTTGCTGGAATTCACAGCTTGCGACTATTGCCTACTAATGCCTACCGCATCAAGTATGCATCAATGTATAAAACTTGAATGCAAATAAACACATAGAACATACGCATACAAATACATTATAACAAGTAGGTTTGCCAGTACATTTGCTTGGAATTCATTATCAAAATTATTTGATAATATTGAAGTTAAGAGTCAATCAGAATGACCACAGTTCAGTACAAGACTTACCCCCGTGTGCTTCATACACACTTTCCTCCTTAAATGCTACAGAGGCACGACAATAGATCCAGTCTAGTCTCACAGCGAGAATTTTTTTTACTAAAAATGCCAGATATTCAGGAAATCTTGGCGGACTTCCCTCCGGGGCCGCTGGACGCCTACAGAACGCAGGCAACATTTGATTGGAAAACAATGGCCTTGGTTATGGACACTGAGGACAGGCTGAAATTCAAGGTGCGCTTCGGCGAATTTAATCTGGAAAGCATTTTTCTTACACTTAGCAGAGTTCTGCTAAATTCAACTTTGATTCATTCTTGGTCACCAGCATGAGATATGGAAGGCAATGGAAGATGACCCGATTTTTCAACGAACTCCCGATGACTACGAAAAGTCTTTGGATGATATACGGAACCAAACCCTAGTGAAAGTTTTAAAACTCCGTGATATCCTTCCAGATGTGGGATTTGACCTGAGATTGGTAAAAAATGGTTTGCTGCGCTTATGCAAACCTTCATACAACTCGTTATTGTATTGAAAGCATTGCAAAAAGGTTCAAAATGTGACACACTAATGCAAATACGAATATTGCAAACTAGCGAGTGGAATTCGCCAATGTCGTGGGACAGTATGACTGGTCCGTTTCGCTCCGATATGGAATCTTACAAGGGTTCTTTCCCAACGCTGTCCGAAGTCTGGGAACGCAGCAACACTACACATACATTGATGCTGCAGAGAAATACTTTGTACATAACTTGATTAATAATTCTTTGGTACATTTCAGGGTATCGATATAAATTGTTAATTTTTTAAAATGCCTAACATTGCAGTTGTTTGGGTGCGTTTGTCTCACTGAAATTGGCCATGGGACCAATTTGAAAGGGCTTCGAACCAGAGCCACGTATGATGCTAGGAAAAAGCACTTTGTTTTGCATACACCGGATTTTCAGGTATTTTAAACGATATTACATATAAAAGTCTTGGCTGTACTTTACGAATGTCACTCTTTATGCTAAAAGTAAGCTAACCCACACCCCTTTATTAATGAAGGCCGCGAAATGCTGGGCTGCAAATTTAGGTAATTCAGCGACATCATCATTGGTGTCCATGTTCATTAAAATATTTTTTAAAAAATAAGCTGATGAAATAATTCACCTTGTAAATATTTGAATGCCCTCCTTTGTAGGAAAAACTGCAAACTTTGCCTATGTTATGGCACAATTGTACACTCCTGATGGCGTTTGCCACGGTCTACATGGCTTTGTTGTTCCAATACGTGATGCGCAATTTAACCTGCTTCCAGGTATCATCGTCACATAATTTTTGGCTTACATATTAAAGTACAATGCAGGAGTCGGTAATAATGCAACTCCAAAATAAATGTATCAGGAGTCATTTCTGGCGACATGGGACCGAAAGCCGGCTTGAACGGGCTCGACAACGGGTACCGACGGCATGTTACCGATATAGCTAATCAGTAATCACTGTATGCAACAAATTGTAGCGTATTTCAATGCTCGCAGATTCATGATGTTCGATAACTACGTAATTCCCAAAGAGTCTCTCCTTAACAAAAACGGGGACATCACCGACGAAGGAAAATACGTATCTCGGTTCAAAGACCCAAGCAAGCAGTTTGGTGCCTCTCTTGGAACTCTGTCTGGTGGGAGGGTGAACATCGTTAACATGTGTACATCAAGCTTATGCAACGCTATCACGATCGCGATCCGCTACTCTGCAGTTCGCCGACAATTCGGAAACCTCGACAGTCCTGACGAGCTGCCCGTGCTCGAGTATCAAATGCAACAGTGTCTCTTGTTGCCCTACCTTGCTGCTGGCTATGTTCTGAAGCACTTCAGCTCGCACATTATTGAAAATCATCTTGAGTTCGTATTGAGTCAGTTTGCAGAGGCGGGTGACGAGCGAAAAAGGGCCCTTTGGGGGATGGAAGTTCACGCGGTGTCCAGCTCGGCGAAGCCGTTTGCTGGTTGGTTGGCCCAACAAGCTATTCAAGAGTCAAGGTGAACTTGAATTAGTAAAAATGTCCAAAATTCAAAGCATTTTTTTAAAAATTCAGTTGTGCATATAAATTGTATTAGGGAGGCATGTGGAGGTCACGGCTACCTCAAATGTGCTGGCCTCAGTCGACTTCGGGACGACAATGACGCATTTCTCACTTTCGAGGGTGCGAACAACGTGCTCATGCAACAAACCAGCAACTGGCTTATCGGACTGTGGAACGATCCGAATCGTGAAGAGCTCGTCAAGTTGAGCAGCATGGGCTCTCTGACCTTCCTTAAGAAGGCTGATGATCGCCTCAAGAAGAAATTAAAAGTGACAACTCCACAACGGCTTAGGAACCCCAAGACAATCCTTAAAATCTACAAGTGGCTCGTCTGCCATTTGCTGCGATCAACCGCAGAGAAGTACCAGACCCTTTTGGGGTCATCTCCGGAAATGGATACCGTCTCGGCGAAGAACAACTCACAAATGTACTTTGCCAGAACATTGTCGCTGGCTTACATTGAAAACTTTGTGTTGGATACATTTTATTTGCAGCTCTGCAATCGAAATGAAATGCCGGAGGAGATTCGAGCAGTACTCACAAAGTTGTTCGTTCTATTTGGGCTCTGGAGCTTGGAGAGGCAGCATTTGGGAACGTTGTACGAAGGAGGATATTTCCAAGGATCGAAGGATGTCACGAGATTCATTCGTGAGAACATTGTAAAGCTATGCGAGGAGCTGAAACCGGATGCTGTAGCTCTTGTGGATGCTGTTGCTCCAACGGACTTTGTGCTAAATTCCGTACTGGGGGCGTCCGATGGACAGGTTTATAAACGACTTGAGGTGACCATGTCACAATATCCAGGGGCGTTTTCAAAGTCCTCCATGTGGAAAGAGTTTTCCAAAGGGTTGAAGCACAAGCTGTGATCACACCATACATCATCTGCTTGTGTGCTTTCATAATCTTGAGAGATGTCTTTCAATGTGCTGATATTAAAGTTGAGATATGCAAAAAAATCTAACAATTCATATAAGACTTACATGATCAACTAGTGAAAGCAACAAAGCTCTCCTGTTCATTCACACATGCATTTATAACATGCATAAGGCAAGCATCGCATTCTCACATACATAAATATATTTGAGACTTTACATGAAGGAGTGCGACTAAGGCGAATGAATGGAATCTGCTGGACAACTGCAGATTACACATGTGCAGCATCATTCGACTCTTGAATGTCAAAAACTTGTATTACTTACAAAATGCATGCTGGTCAGCTGCATACAATAAGCGTAGTCGGTTTTGTGCGATTGACCTGTTCTCGCCATATATTTAGTAATTCATTAAATTACAATGACTGAATTTTTAGACGACCTAAAGCCCGGTCCCTTAGACCAATACAGAAGACGGGCTTCGTTCAACTGGAAGGAAATGGCTGTAACAATCGAGAATCCCGTTACATTGCGGTTTAAAGTAATTAAATTCCATTTTATAGACTCCCCAAGTGGTAGAGGCATTAATGCATAATCATAACACTGTACTTAATACACACAGCACAAAATTTGGAAGACGTTGGCCAACGATCCTGTGTTTGCAAGGTCATTCGGGGAATTGTCATTTGACGAATATCGTGATATTACAATGAAACGTGTTCTGAAAATACTTGAGTACGATTTTCTTCCAGAAGACAAACTGATTGCATCCCCAAACTTGGTAAATATATATATACCCATAAAATCTCAATATACAAAAACATCAGAAGTTTTAATCAACAGTGTATATTTCACAGAAGTGTGTGCGATGCAATTCAATTTTTGGACTGTCATTATTAGGGCATCGCTTTCGACATTGCTCTTCAACAGTACGACGGCTCAGTCGCTGCGAAACGGGCAATAATCGTGAATTTCTTTCCTAACGCTATCCGTGGTCTTGGAACCGCAGAGCACTACCAAACTCTGGAAGATGCCGTCAACGGAAAGGTATTTGATTGTGGTAGTATGGTTGGACTCGATAATGGAGAAACAAACCGTAAATGAGTCTGTACTGTAAGATAAAAACAATACTCCAGATATTTGGTTGTGTGGCAATAACGGAAGTTGGACACGGCTCTAACACTCGTGGCTTAAGGACGACGGCAACATACAATCCCAGTACTCGTCAATTCATTTTAAACACGCCGGACTTTTTAGCTGCGAAATGCTTCTCTGGGAATTTAGGTGTGATTTACAAACCCATATCGTATGTGAATTATAAGGAACTACGTAAAGAAATTAACCTTCTCGTTCAATGGGAATTTTGCAGGGAAGAGTGCAACACACGCTTGCGTCACAGCCAAGTTATACACACCGGACGGCAAATGTCATGGAATATCAAACTTCGTCGTGCCCATACGAAATCCCAAGACAATGCTCCCATTTCCAGGCGTTTCCATTTCTGATTTAGGTTGCAAGGAAGGTCTCAACGGACTCGACAACGGGTATTCGCGACGTGAACATTACATAGTACATATAGACTCGTGTTAATTACCTACGTCTGCTCAAGTTGATAAATTAAACACTTTGTTTAGTCTACTCATCTTCAACAACTACGCCATTTCCAAATCCGGTCTCCTCAATAAAACCGGGGATGTGTCGCTCGAAGGGAAATTTTTATCTTCCAAGAAGTTTACTGACCCAACCAAACGGTTTGGAGCATCCTTGGGCAACCTGAGTGCTGCTCGAACTGCCTTGATTCCGCAGATGGCTCAAGTGGCATGTGACTCACTAACCATTGCTGTGCGATATGCTTGCGTGAGGCGTCAATTCGGTGAGGGTGACGATGGTGAAGAACTGCCAATCATGGAATACCAAACGCATCAACACCGACTCCTTCCCTATTTGGCGGCTGGATACGTTTTCAAGTACTTCGGCGAGAGCATCTTCGACATTTGGGCAGACTTCTTCATGGAGTCACTTTCAGAACCGGGGAAGGAATCGGCTAAGCTGAAGGGTGTTGAAATTCATGTGATATCTACGGTCGGGAAGGCTGTAGCCGGCTGGCTCGCTAGGGACGCGATTCAAGAAGGTTGTCCCATCATTTCTTTTGGCACGATTGAATAAATTTGACAGTTTGAATTTAAATTGACGGTTTTCAGCTCGAGAATGCTGTGGGGGGTTTGGCTACCTTAAAATCGCGGGCATTGGGACTTTAAGGAATGAAAACGATGCGAATCTAACTCAAGACGGTAAGCCAAATCCATGACTTAATTTCATTTGTGATAACCTTCACGTAATATTGATTTAAAGAGTTTCTTGTGATTAGGAGATGGTCACATTCTCATTCAGCAAACAAGCAACTGGCTGCTAAACGTTTGGGGTAATAAGCAAATTGTAGTTCCAACGGATGCCCCCACCCCATTGAACACCCTCTCCTTCCTGACAGAGCGTCATAATCTACAAAGCGCAAAATTTTCGGCAAAGTCCATTAACGAATTGATCGACCCTGTCCAAATACTCAAAATGTACAAATGGCTTGCCTGCAAAACGCTAGAGACAACACACGCAAAGTACAGTGCCCTAATGAAACAAAATCAAAATGACGCATTTACGTCCAAGAACGAGTCTCAAATATACTATGCGAAAACTCTGTCTTTGGTCTTCATCGAACACTACGTTCTCGAGCATTTTTGGCTGAAGCTCTGTTCCAGAGCCGATGTTCCAGTAAATATTCGGGCAGTTCTCCAAAAGTTGATGTGCTTGTATGGACTGTGGTGCTTGGAGAAGCACATTTCCACCTTTTACCAATGGGGATACATGAGTCATCCTCGGGACGCAGAGCTGGTTCGGGAAAGTGTCCTGCATTTGTGTAAGGACCTGAAGAACGAAGCCGTTAGCTTGGTAGATGCCGTTGCGCCACCGGATTTTGTCTTGAATTCGGTACTGGGCGTGTCCGACGGAGAGGTTTATACAAACATACAAAATACGTTGTTGCAACATCCGGGGGCTTTTGAAAGATACAAAAACTGGGAGTCTCTGTCAAACCGGTTTGCAATGTCCAGTAAATTGTAGTCTGAGATTATATTAATAAAAACACATATTCTATATCCTAAAACGCACTCTACTCAATTCATGCACACATAAAGATATCCACCAACAAAGCAGTGTCAACTAATACAATGTATAACATGACGTAATAATACAATATAAAGGAAGGCAAGCATAGTATACTCTCGGCGTTTTGAGCATGATCTACTATTAGATACATACACATTTGTCCATTCAAATTCATAACACTACTAAAGGATTCGTGGGAAAAGTCCATTAGTTTCTCACGATCTACTTGTACAGTAACACACACTTAAAGTAAATTCGTCTCTGTTAAACCTTTGTTTTTATCTCTACGTGTAAGTACTTTACTACAAGTAAAGTCCTACCGACACAGATTATGTAATAAATACAATATACTTATCATTTCATTCTCTGCATAGTGTTCACAACTGAACTCACTGTCAGTTGTGTCAACAAGTATCACAAGCAAACGTGTACATTTTGCATCACACACGACTGGCAAATTTCTACTTACACGGATGAAGAGAGCCGAGAGTTTCAATTGATTTAAAAATAGATTTTTACTCCCCCACTCAATATTCCCGAACTCGCCCGTTATCCATTTATTGTGTTAAAAAGCCTCAATGAACTGAACTAAACGACAGAAAAGAATCTATGCCCAAGTGATTTGTAATTTCCAGTAAGTAATTACATTATATTGTTAATTTGTGAAACATGTATAATTTCAAACGCCCTAATGTAGAAAGACCCGAACCGCGTTTTCATCAGATTGAAAGCTTGCCTAAACAACGGAATTCGCAACGCTCGGCACGTTGAATGAAATGGGAGTCAAAATATTATGTAAAAAGCATTTATTTATTCAAATGTGTGCAATATTTCACAGATCGGTTAGGGTAGATAGGTTAGGTAAGAAGTTAGTACAGGTGTACAGTGTTGAATCGTTATTTGAGCCTCGGTAATACCGCTATCGAGCTCGCCAGTGCTAAAGCGTTTTACATTAACAATTATTTGCAACTCGTGGCAATTTTGCATTTTACGGTATAGACGTACGGAAGTCGCAACTCGCAAGCACAACATTTTTGTTATGATGCGAAAAACCTCTCCATGTAACAGTTCGTCAGAGTTTTGTGAAGCAAGAGTGAACTAAAGCTGAACACAAACATCAAAATTTAAAGGAAGTTTTATGTTTTCTGTGTCTGTCCCGTATATGTATAGCCCGTATATGCATCGTTTTTGGTCACTGGTCATTAAATAGCGATTTTGGAGCTTTATTTCTTCCAAAACGATGCATATGAATGCATGCCGCACTATACGCGTATGATAGCTACACCATGATCGCGGGTGTATTGGCCAAGTATCCGTTTCACATGGATATTGTATTGTGTCCAGCAGTCGCATACAAAATTCGTGGAATTCATTACGAAAAATGATTAAGCATTTATATTATGAACAACGTGTTTCGTCGAGTGGACACAATATTGAGTATAGGAAGAGAACCACAGATGGATTGTGTGTTTGGTCAGGTTATGATGAGCAGACAAATAATTGATAAGGAATTGTCAAGTTGGCGCAAACAACCTTATTGCCGTCTCCCTACACAAATCATTTCATTCAATCGCGAATCAATCATCAAATCGCTGGACACGTTGTCTGATTTTGTGTAGTCTAACCTAATAACCGAACCATTCTCATTTTGCTTGTAAGCAATGGATATGGAACAGGAAATTTTGAAAGATTTTCCACCCGGGCCCTTGGACGAGTACAGGAGTCAAGCGTCGTTTGAATGGAAACGAATGGCTTTAGTAATGGAGGAAGAAAAAATCCTTCGTTTTAAGGTGAATAAACATCATTAATTCATTAATCTGTGTATAACAAGTCGAAAATCTTAAACGTTGTTTTGGACAGCATGAAGTATGGAACACTTTGGAGAACGATCCGTTGTTTGCTCATGTACAAGATCTCTCGTTGGAGGCGGAGAGGAAGCTGGCGATGGAAAGAATACTGCGAATCCGAAAGTATGATTTTCTGCCCGAAGCGGATGCAATCGGAGACTCAAAACTTGTGAGTCCTGAATATTTGAAATCGTGAAATATATATGCGTGGTTGAGTACAGACGTGAACAAGTTTTTTTCCCACTTCAGGTTAACGCTTTACAAACAGCTTTAGGTCAATACGACTGGTCAATAGCTGTGAAGATGTGGGTCATGTACGAATTTTTCATCAATGCCATTCGTGGAATGGGCACAGCGAAACATTTTGATTACATTGAAAAGTGCTATGAAAATGAAGTAAGTGCTCCAAAATAATACTGCAAATTCTTTAGTAATGAGGGTTCAGAAAATTGCTTTTCATTGGTCGTAGGTATTTGGTTGTGTGGCCCTTACGGAAATTGCCCATGGCACAAACACCAGAGGAATGAGAACAACGGCCACTTTCAACCCTGAAAATCAAATGTTTGTATTGCATACCCCCGATTTTGAAGCAGGTTTGAGTCTAAAGTTTAAGCTTAATTGAAACAAACTACATGAATACCTATATAAAATGCGTAATTCCTCCGAACGATCTCTGTGTTTGTCATTTCTTAGCTAAAGCTTGGGCAGGGGGTTTAGGTGAGAATTAATGTTTTCCACTTTCATGAACATTTTGAAAATTGACACTTGTTAGTAAAAACTAAATTGACATTCCAGGCAAATCTGCAACTCACGCATTCGTCTATGCGCAGTTGTATACACCTGATGGGAAATGCCAAGGTCTTCATTGCTTCATTGTTCCGATAAGAAACCCAAAAACATATACAACATATCCTGGGGTAATGTAGGATAGGGAGAAATCAATATTTGCAACTGAATCCCATTACTAATTGTGGCTAATTTACATTCTCAGGTGAAAATTGGGGATATGGGACATAAATTGGGTTTAAACGCCGTCGACAATGGGTAAATTCATTGCTCTATTTGATCAAGGTTGCATTCTGTTTTCTTTGGTTCTCATAATAGTCCGTAAAACGGATCATACTTCATACAGTTTTATGATGTTCGATCACTACGCTATTCATCGTGACTGTCTGCTAAATCGAAACGGAGATGTAACAGAGGATGGTCATTACGTCACCCCTTTCAAGGATCCTAATAAGCGATTTGGTTTGGATAACAATTATAAATTAATAAAAAGACATAAAATACTAAATAGTATCCCGATATTGGGATAAGTATCTGAATGCAAGGTTTCTTTGGTGTCATATTACATAAATATATGTATGCTACATTTTTTTTCAGGTGCATCTTTAGGGAATCTGTCTGCTGGACGAGTTGGCGTCATCAGCATGACCATCGGGCATTTGTGCACCGTAATCCCGATCGCCATTCGGTACAGCGCTGTGCGTCGCCAATTTGGCGGAAATGAGAATAGCAATGAGCTGGCCGTCCTGGAATACCAACTACAACAATGGCGACTGATACCTTATCTCGCGGCAACATACGTGTTGAAGACATTTAGTGACACATTTTGGGACGAGTTTGTCATTTTCCTGATAAGCCGTTTTACTGGTGGCGACGACAAGCTGGATTTGGCCACAGCCGGCTATGAAATCCATGCGATAACTTCTTCCGCCAAACCATTGATGAGCTACATCACACGAGATGCTATCCAGGAGTGTCGAGAAGCTTGTGGTGGGCACGGATACCTGCAATGCGCAGGGATTGGTCGTCTTCGAAATGATAATGACAGCAATATCACGTATGAAGGAGAAAACGCAGTGCTGATGCAGCAGACCAGCAACTGGCTGCTGAGCGTTTATGAGAATTATGTGCAAAACCCAAACACTCATCCCTCCACGACGCCATTCCGCACGCTCACATTTTTCCAAGAAATGAAAAGTATGGAGAAAGGGAGCTTCGTCAAAGTTCAATCTGAAGACGATGTCCTCAACCCAGAATTCATTCTGAAGACGTACAAATGGTTGGTAAGCTGGCTTCTGAAGGTAACATCCGATAAGCTCAATTCGCAGCTTCGTAAACAAGGTGTGGACAACTTCACGGCGAAGAATGAGTCACAAGCTTACTTTGCTCGGTCATTATCTCTCGCCTTCATTGAGCACTACATTCTGGAGAAGTTTTGGACGAGGCTGTGCTCAAGAAGGAATGAAGATGAACTGATGACCGCCTCAATTTACAATGTACTTCAAAAGTGTTTCTTCTTGTACGGTTTGTGGAGTCTGGAGAAACATTTGGGGACACTGTACATGAGTGGCTACTTCAGGGGCGGAGAGAATGGGATGATATTACGGGAAGCAGTTTTGAAGCTTTGCCGAGACCTGAAGCCCGAGGCTGTTGCACTGGCTGACGCAGTGGCGCCGCCGGACTTTGTCCTCAATTCTGTGTTGGGTGTGTCGGATGGGAAGGTTTATCAACATTTGGAAGTCGCCATGTCGCAAAGTCCAGGTTGTTTTGAGAAGCCGAGTTGGTGGAAGGAGGCAGCCAACACGCTAATGCACAAGCTTTGATCATTTGCTCAAACTCAGCACACTGTGATATAATGAATGAGTTATTTTTTTTAAACTATGTACATAAATGAGCTTTCAGCAAATGACAGTTATTCATTAATGAATTCATACTCGGTACAAATATAATGTATTTACTCAAGCTATGAATTAAATATTATATTTATGTATATCGGCACGTATGATAAGATTGACAGGTTTATTTGGCCTTCAATATATGATATGCGAAGAATCCTTCCTTCATCAGGCCATGATGCTTGCCACATAAAGAGTTGCATTCCGATCTGATTCTTAAATGAGAATTTGAACAAAGACATCTTTCACTTTCGTACATTTTATACAAATGCTCCAACTGGAATATCATGTAGCATGCCGGTTTCTCAATTGCTATATGATCTTTTTAGGTTCCATTAATAAAGCTGTTGGTTGTTATTCTGCAACCCATGTGCTGAGAATGCGACCTTAGTTCCCAACATTTTCAGCTAATCTGTCAACGCTGGAGAACAAGACCTAGCTTGGTCCAGTGTTTGTCTGTAGTATATTTTATATACAACAGAGTATATAAAATGTAAGATTCGAAGTAGTTGAAGCATGAGAAAGATGATTTTCACTATATAAAACACATATAAAGTTTGTTTTGCAACTAAACTATTTAATCAAGACTAGTATTGCTTGTGTAAGCTATCATGGTGTGTTTCGAGCAGAAAGGTTGATATACTGATACTGCTTGGTTATGGTCCAACGGGAGAACTTATCGGTCTGTCAACTTTGTCAATACATGTAATAAACGACATACAACATGATACTCGAAAGGTAGTAACACTACGTTTAAGGCTGGAATGTCTTCGTTGTATGTATCTTTTATGTAAGTTTGCACGATAACTGCATCTGCTTCTTTCAAAGTGTCTTGAAAACTTTTGAAACAAGCCTTCTGAAGCGGTTCGGAAAACGCAAACATGGCAGGCGTTAAGAAGCTCAAAAGTGCAGATCCAACCTTCCGTAGAGGATGGGAACGAATACCTTGATGATCTTCCAACAGGGCCCTTGGACCCGTACACAGAGCAATGGCGTCCTTCAACTGGAAGGAGATGCGTCTCACAATTGAAGACGAAAAACTCCTCAAACTGAAGGTTCAATTTTGAAATTCTACTTCTCAGGGTTACTTAATCTAGGATATTAATATTAAACGTTGGCGTATGTTGAACAGAATAAAATTTGGAAAACACTGGAAAAGGATCCCTTGTTTGCTCAAAGTCCGATCAAGTTCAGTCTCAAGAATGTTAAGTGACGACAAGGATGAGTTGGCGTTGAAAGGACAGGAAATCCATGCCATTTCTTCGTCAGCGAAGCCCTTGGCTGGGTGGTTGGCCAGAGATGCGATCCAAGAATGTCGGTTAGGGTTGAACAACACAATATTACCGATATATAATTCGCGAGTTTGATTTCAAGTAATATTGCTTCGTTTGCAGAGAAGCTTGTGGCGGTCACGGTTATCTAAGAGCGGCAGGTATAGGGATAAGACGAAATGATCACGATGCTAACTGTTCCTTACTAGGTACCTCAACGATTTCTGTCACAGTATCGTACTTCGCAAAACTAATCGTTCATTATGGTGACCATGATTTTTCTTCCCCACAGGGTGATAACTGATAACAACGTTCTTCTTCGACAAGCCAGTAATTGGCTGCTGATCATTTGGGCGAATCCCAAACGAGAAGAGATCTGGCAAAACTATCCTTTGGAAACCTAAACTTTCCTCGAGAACGCCTCGTCTCGACTTGCCAACTCGAAATTCCAGGCAAAGACAGCGGACGAGCTCACCCCCGAAACAATTTTGGAAACTTACAAATGGCTCATCGTCTTCCTCCTTCAAACCACCTCTGCCAAGCTCAACCTCCTACAAACATGTGGAAAGGACGCTTTCGCCTCCAGAAACGATTCCCAAGTTTACCAAGCACGAACTCTGTCGATAGCTTTTATCGAGCATTACGTCATGGAACAATACTGGAAGAAATTCTGCACTCGGCCAGACCTATCTCCGAGCATCCCCCACATCCTTGTCAAGCTCCTACAACTTTACGGTCTGTGGAGCTTGAAGAAGCATTTGGGCACCTTATACTAATACCAAGGAGGTTACGCTCAGGGTCCGGAGCCCGCTCATCTTATTCGAAACACAATTCTGGACCTGTGTCAAGAGATGAAAGGAGAAGCCATTGTTTTAATAGATGCCATCGCCCCACCAGACTTCATCCTCAATTCAATTGCTTAGGGCGAAGTGACGGGCAGGTGTACAAGCACCTGCAGCTTGCCATGATGCAAACTCCAAAAGCCTTCGAGAGGGACGAGAGCTGGAAAGAAATTGCAGGACGCATAAAATCAAAACTGTGATATACAAAATGTAATTACTTCTGCTCTGTCGTTATCAATAAATTATACAGGTATATGTATTAAATTCGGTATGTGTATTAGCCCACACACATACCGAAAATATTCACAACAACTCCATTTTTGTGGTGCACCGTTCTGTGAGTCACACAGCCCCAGATTTCACATTTTTTATGCACGCGGTTTCGCACGTTGTGTTCTACCCACACAGTGCTTCTTCTTCATATTTGTGAATTTACTCATGTTTACAAAACATCTCAAACGTGAAACCTCTAAACACTCTGCTCCAGACACCAGACCGTGAATAATCAAATGTGCTTAGTGCATTTAGCGTATTTGTATTTTGATAGTGAATTTTCAGTGTCATTTCCAGTGGATTTTATCCCTGTGCTTGTTCTTGTTGGAAGGTAAGTTTGGACTAAAAAGTATGAAATGGAGGTGGTTGGTGGTAACGTATGCATGCGTATGTATTGATTTTGTGTAGTTTTGTATTTTCGAGACAGATTGTTAACTGGATTGCCCAAGTGGATGAGCAGTGATGGTTTCAGTGCTGAAGGGAAAGAAATTTGTACCTCGTCCGAAAGCAGGCCTTGTCACGGAGGAGCTTTTCCTTATACCCAAGCAAAATGAGGGTAGCAAAGATGGTAGGTTGAAGAAGAAGAAGAAAATGAAGAAAAAATCGGCAGCAATTGACGCCTTGACTTCGGCGTCAGCACTGTCGCCAGGTACGGCCGAGAGTAAAGTTAGATTGAAGCCAAAATTGAAGGCGAAGATGAAGAAAAAAAGTAAGCGTAGTACATATGAGGTGACACAAAGGAATTGAATTGAATTGTTGATATTTCTTAATTTTGAAACATCGTATTTTTTCCAGAAATTAAATGTGATAAATTGCTGTTGAACATGCTGAGAAAGAAAAGGGCTAAAGACGCAGAATCAAATTGTGAGTCCATTGTTGGCGAAGAAGTGAGGGAAGATGGGAGTGACAACGAGGTCCAGAGCAATGAGACGATATCACCTTTGAAAAAGAAGCTGAAGCTGTCGAAGGTCAAGCGCAAGCAGACTGTGGAGGATAAAGTGCCTTTACTTCTCTCACCACAAGAAGAGGATGACTCAAAGAAGCCTAAAGTAAACGGGATCCTTCCGCATGTGCCTGATCTTCCTATTACTGAGTGCAGGGAAACGTAAGTGGCATAAACTTGCTTAGTGCTAAATTAAATATGTACTAATTAGATATAGTGGTAGATGGATTAGAATATATATGATGGCGAGTTATAGTTGGTTCCATGTTTTTGCTTTTTTGCAGATTTATCCAGAGATTCAAAGAGAACGACACTTTGATAGTCGTTGGAGAAACAGGGTGTGGAAAAAGTACTCAGATTCCAAAGTTTCTTATTCAGGATTGTGTCCGATATTTTTCTAATCGGGGCCTGGCAATAACGCAGGTACTCTAAAGTCGTCAAAGACTGCTTTGATTTTCATTCCTGTTCAGAGAACTGTCAATCTACTCTGAGGTATTTCGTTTATTAGCCCAGAAGAGTTGCTGCTATCAGTCTTGCCAATAGGGTCTCTTATGAATTAGGAGCAACCTTGGGAGATTTAGTAGGGTTCAAAGTACGCTTTGACAAGCAAGTCAGCGATGCGACTAAAATCACGTTTATGACGGACGGTTACCTAATGATGGATGCAATAAGGGACAAACTGTTTAACCAGTACAGTGTCATTATTGTTGATGAAGCTCATGAGAGAAGTGTGGAAACGGATGTACTGTTATCCTTACTGAGAAATGCTCAGATACATAGAAAATCACGCAATATTAAAAAGCAACTAAAACTAATCATCATGAGTGCGACAATGGATGTTGACAAATTCAATAGCTTTTTTGCCCTTGAAGAGCACGGATTAAGGTACAGTGCAAATACAAATAATACTATCGTTTCCAAAAATATGCTGGCAATTTGGTTTTCTAAAACAAGGGTATTGTGCACGTCACTTTTTAGTACCAAAGCGGTATACGTGAAGGGGCGTCCATACAGTTTGCAGCTGAATTACCTACCTCGTGATGTTTCAGAGAGCCATATCGATCTCACGTGGATAACACTGCTGAAGCTTCATATCGAGTTGCCTGTAGAGTACGTTTATATGTGATATTTCAAGTTGATCTTGGCCAATTAGAATGTGAGTGTAAATTTAACTTTCATTATGGTTTTAGTCACCATATCCTAGTGTTTTTAACGGGAAAAGAGGAAATTGATTTGGTTGCGGCTAGGGCGTCTGCTATCAACCATCGAAAAGACTTGGCCCAAGTTTATGTGTGCCCATTATATGCTGCACTTTCCAAAGAGGCTCAGATGAAGTCGTTCGAACTCCCACCTGAAAATACAAGAAAAATTGTTGTTTCAACGAATTTAGCAGAAACATCATTAACCATACCTGGAGTACGCGTTGTAATAGATTCGGGCCGCGTAAAATCAAAGTAACTACATCATTAAGTTGTAATGTACTTTGAGTCCAAATTTTTTATTTTGAAGAATCATAAACAAAGAATCTTGTTGCAGATACTTTGAAGGCACACTAGGCATGAATGCTCTCAGGGTCCAGTTAATTTCCAAATCTCAGGCCAATCAAAGGGCAGGTCGTGCTGGCAGAGAGTTTGAAGGATCTGTTTACCGTATTTTCACAAAGAAAGATTATGAACGAATGGAAGAGTTTCCAATACCAGAAATAATGCGTTCCAATTTGAGCAGAGTAATTCTCCTTGCTGCGGTCTCACTGGGGATTAATAATTTTAAGGAATTTCCACTTCCGGATCGACCAAACAACAAGGTAAGCTGCTGCAAAGATGTGGTTTGAGTTGCTCATATTCGAAACAATAAATTATAATGAAAGTAGAAATGTTTATTATGGTATTTTGTATAATCCAGGCGATAAGGTACGCTTTGAATGAATTACATCGATTCGGAGCTATAGAGAGCAACCAATATCCAATGAAATTGACAAGAACAGCCAGACGACTTTTATCATTCCCTGTTGAGCTACATTTAGCCAAAGTTTTATATCTCGCTGTCCAGTACCAAGAACTTTCACGCATTTGTGCTATCGTTTCAATGCTGACAGTGGAATCCGTTTATAATTCTGATATTCATATGAAGGAGTCCCATCAAATTAGAAATCAAACGTTCTGGGCCCCTGAAGGGGATTTTATAACTCTATGGAAGATTTTTAAGGAATACAAAAAAGCGGCTAATAAGAAGGCCTGGTGTCGTGAACACAATATTCAATTTAGGTAAGATTTGTGGTTTTTAGAATTTGTAAATGAATTTATAGAAGTGATTAATATTGTATTAATTTTTAAATGATCTTAGAGCGATGGTGTATGTGGTGCAAGTTTGGAGGCAGTTGCTCACTGTATGCCAGGAAATGGAGCTGGAAGATGGTGAAAAACTGAGTTGCAAGGACGCTGTCGACTTTACAGATAAGGCTCATCTAATCTTCAAAACAGCGTTTTCGCATCAAATTGCCAAATTAAGTAAGACTGGTGGCTCGTATTTAGTTGAAAATCAATTCGATAGTTCCATAAAGTTCCCGGCAAAAATCCATCCGAGCTCGTCATTAGTGACTAGAAAACCTGGGCGAATAATGTTTACTCATTTGTCTCTAAATGAGGCTGACTTTACGGTTTACATGCATAACTGTGGAGTCCTTTAATGTACTTCGGTCAGTTTCGAGCTTGAAATTATGCCGATTGTAAATGACTCAAGATTTGCCTTTTCTTGTGTGCATTAGATGAGTGATTAATATATCGTTATACGTACGACATTCGAAAGTACTTGTACCACGAATCTTGCGCATATTAGATTAATAAAAGATGCATTTTGCAAATTTTAATTACTCGAGGATATACACATTGCACCATTTTGTTTTTTTCTAGATTTGCCTAAAGTAATAGTGAATCTAATGGTATGAACGCTGATCATTTGGTTGCAACTCTGCCGGTAAATATTTCATGAAGATTTGCATTGCTGATGTGCGGATCTGTCGGCCTTCTTTCAAACGTTGGTAGCTTGCAATTGCGTTTTTGCAGATTTTAATAAACTGCTTTTCATAAAGTTCTTTTCATCAGAAAGAAATCTCGGGTTCTTCTCGCTTGCTGAGAAGAACAGTTCCACTTTCCACCCACAAAAGCTTCAAGTCTCACGGTGCCCCATCACCTCTTTTATTATCCACACACAACTCGCTTTTATTCTTTTGTGAGAGAACCTTAATTTTTCTTCGTACAATCAGCAGGAGTGTGTCGGCTGAAATGATATTCCTATTTAAATTTTTCATATCTATTATTTCTTTTGAATAGACGTCTATACTGTGTCTTATTTTCTCAAGTTCATCCTTGTCTCTCCGACAGATATGTATGGAATTATTGTAGATAGGCGATGAAAGAATCCCCTTTTCTCTCACACTGCCTTTAGATCGACATAATATATCGGGATCAACATGAAAACCACCACCACTAGTAGCATTCTCTCACCACTCACACTCCACACCACCACTCTTTTTTTCTCTCCTTTCACTTGTTCGTGTCTGCGCTGTTTCCTATCTACGTGATCCCGTCGCGAAACAAGCGAGTCCACACAACAAAAAATGGAGAAAGGGGGAATCTCGTGAGTGAAAGTGTGAGTCTATTCATCTCCCTGCCTCATTTTCATTCTGCACCTTCACCGAAGCACATGGCTCTCCTCTTTCTTCACTTAATACTTCCGTTTTACTTATTCTTATTTTGCAATGAAGAAAGCTTACTCAGGGAAAAAAAGAGGAACGCATCATCATCATCATGCATGCACCACCGCTGTCTGACTTTTTTCCCTACGATATACACACGCTGAGTGATGCACGCAGATTTGTACACTTCGGCCCACTTGTCAAGTGTTTCGTTGTGTGAAAGTGATTGGATTTGTATTGGAATGTGCGAAAAAAGAAGTGTACATACATTTTTAAACAAAAACTCTGTTCGCCCCTCCACGTTCCACTCATTTTCTACTGTCCTTGCATATACTACATGAAAGCAAACAAAGTGTACAGCTTTCTCCCTGTCTTAGTACAACTTTTTCATTTCATCATCATTATCACAATGAGGCTGAGAAATTTGAGTGGAATTACGTGATGAAAATGGAGAAAGTAAATGTGGCAGGTGCGGTGGTGTGTTGTACGCTTTATTGGCTCACAGAGTCATTTTTATTAGCATTCAGGAAAAATTTTACAAAAATTGTTTCCTCCTAATCCACATCCGGGAGAAGGAGGAGGAAGAACATTTATTTATTTAGTGCATCAGTCGTCAGTTTTTCATATCTACACAACGACAGACGATAGTAATCGTTGTGATGATGAAAGGACAAATGTCACTGCATCCGCTCTTTGTTTGCTGGACGATGATGGCAATGTTGATCGTGTCAAGTTCCCCCAGCAGGAGCTCAGGCCTGTCAATCCCAGCCGCTTCGCGTGCGTCAACATTATTGCCGTCGACGTCCTCATCCCTAGCGAATCGCCCCAAGATGAAGGAAATCCCAAGGTCCCTGTCATCTCTTCCATCTGCAGTGACGATGATCCCCCTCGATCGCAATCAATATCCATCACTGTTCAGCTCATTTAACTTTTACCATGGGAAGCAGGACGACGACGACGACGAGCAAAAGCCGATGATCGCTGTGGCAGATTTGGAAGTCCGCAGCAGACTCGAAGAAGCCGTTGGTGGTAGTGGTGCACGCAGTTTGATTATTAATATTAATAGGCCTTCTCCACCGAGTTCCGGATCGAGGAGACCTGTGGTGTTCAACAGTGTGATTGGAGACATTGACAAATCTGACAATCAAATTAGTTCTCACATTGTCCCACTTCCCCTTTCAGACACGGTCGTCGTCCTCCCCGAGTCCGAGAGGAGGAAGGATACACCCGTGACTCGGAAGTTAAAGACTCTTCCCTCCGCCAGGAGCAAGTGGAAAGACATTATTAGTAGTGCTGGCGCTACTCCCGTCTCCACTGGAGAAAGTGAAGAGATCACTTTCTTGGACCGAGCTAAACGTCAGTTGCATCAACAACAAGGATCCTCATCATCATCATCACGGACAGCAGGAGGACATTATGCAGCTTCGCCTCCAGAGCTTGAGAATAACGTAGACGTAGGAATTACCCACAACAGTCCTCAGAACATGACAACCACCGCCGTCGCGAGAACGGTTTTCACACAGACAGCTTATCCGGATCAGCCACCGAGCGAGCGCATATTATCGATACCCATTGCATCAGCACTTTCTTCTGCCAACATGGATACTTCTCGGGGAGGTAGAGGAGTGCGCGTGAAAGCAAGAGGTGCTGGAGACAAGACGTTGACAATTTTGGGCCTATTTGAGCTCACTCAAAATAGTTTACCTCGTGCAAGTGGGAGAAGTGAAAAGATCGCTGCGGAGATGGCTTTGGAAGATATCAATGCAAAGGATATCCTCCACGGGTACCGACTCACGATGCATGTTAATGATTCAATGGTAAGTCTTTTCTACAAAAAAGAACCCATTACAACACTGCGTATAGTAGTCTGCTTTCTCCAGATACTTTCACCACCATCTTTGTAAACATTTTTGAGAGAGAAATTGATTAGTATATAGCCAGGTGAGTAGGATTAAGCATGATAGAAATGTTACGGATGTGTTGCACTTCACAATACATACTTGTGATTTGCATTACCAGCCAAGCCGCTTTTTTTCAGTGTGGGGCTGCGGTGATATAGAATTTTACACTGACTGAATCAGTTCTCATGCTTGTCACCCAAAATGTCTACGTAATGTTTACAATTTCGTGGTTACGTGTACCGTATCGAAAGTCTTACGTAAAGCCCTCCTAACAAGAATTTTTTCGATCTTTTGGAAAATACAAAGGATATCCATCTAAGACGCATTCATTTTCTTCTGTCACACGTACTTCTAGTAGAGTAGGTTTTCATCTCTTTACTCATGCATCCTTTGCAATACAAGAGTCGCACAGGGTCGTAGCGATATGAGGACCCTGGGATTACGGAGGAATCGAAGGTGGCGAAAACAAAGACGAAGTTTATTTGTTTTGTTTGTGAGTTCACTGTAGTGGAAAGCTGGACAGGTTTGAGGTGCATAAATTTTTATTATTTTTACCACGAACTCGAGGACTATATTAGCGTAGACAACGACGAGTGATGATAAGCAAAGTGGTGTTGTGGCGCAATATGCATAAATATTGCATTGCATATATATCCGAATGTATCACAACAGTGTGTGTAATGAGATGGTGATTTATGTATGGAACTCTGTGAAAACCGTCGAAAATGTGTTTAGGAAAATGAAGGAAGAAACCATGTGCATACTATTTTGTTTGGAAAGGTCATCATCATTCGTTGTGCACATGCATAGTTATTTCTGGGATGTGCTTTTATATTATCTTGGCTTTGCAGCGAAAAAACAGAAACATTTCATTATACTTTTAGTGCTTGATTGTACAGTTGTATATTATGCACATTTTTTGTTGGCCACTCGAGTTTGAAAGTGGAGCATTCACAAAAATATCGCGTGATTCATTTTTTCGTGTTTGGGGGGAAAATTGTCCTCATAACAAGGATGCATTCCATTTTTATTTTCCCAATTTTGCGAAAGCAAAAATGTACAAAATTCCGTTGCATTGAATAAGCAGGGAAAGCTCTTTGAGCACTACTATTTCGTTTCCTCGCTGTTGTTTTACTGCAGAGTAAATTATTGTTTATGATCCGCCTAGTTGGTGCTTCAGAGTGCTCTTTCCTGGTTCCTTTCCAAATTTGTCGTTCCTATCTATAATCAATAGTATAAATGAAATGAGCCCAGCTTCACTCAGTATTCGCTGCGTCCGTGCAAGCGTTTTTAGGCAAAAGCTTTTATGG
>JAHZMW010004478.1:0-15524 GCA_027743745.1 Alloscopus bannaensis
AGGGAGTTAAGTGGAATATGTTCCTAAGAGTCGTGGGTGTTTATGTTAAAATTTACATGAAAATCGATGGACCCTGTCCAAAGTTATATTAAAACAAAAACAGGAAAAGACTTATCTAAACCCCTTCGTATGTACATTTACAACACTGCTTCATATACTGAGCCAGTTAGGTTAGGGTTGGGTGTGACTATATTATCGTCATGATCAAACAATTTCATCATCCCCGGATTAATTCTTAATTCTCCGAAAGAGTGGTTAATGACAATCAAACTTTCCTGCTTACCTTCGCATGAAGATATGATACCAAGTTTCAGCTAGGTCGGCATGTGGAATAATGCCTCAACACTCAGTAATCTCCGAACAGTCTTTAACATCTTCAAATCAAGCGTACTGTTTCTCACTCTAGTGTTGTATCACACATAGTCACTGAGTTTGCAAATAATGTTGAAATTGCGATTGCGATGCAGACATTCAACATCACTTGGCGAACCATGATTAAAGCATGAGGATCGAAGGTTTGTTTTACACAGGGTACATTAATATTTTGAAAAGGCATATTTATACGCCGTCCACATTATAAAAAATAGAGCGATAGATCAATTTTGAAATCTAGGTGCGATTTGACATTTGGCTCAAAATTCAGTCTTGCTGGTCTGGTTGATCCTGAAAATTAAGAAATAAAGTAGGAATTCATTATTTAATCATAATTTATTTCATCGATTTAGACAATGATATTTCTCTCGGTTCTCAATGCAATATCTTTTGGATTTCATTGCAAAGCACAAGTGTTCATAAATAGGTATGTACAGTGGATGCGCATCTAATAATATTTGTATTCAAAGCTCAGTTTCCGAGAGCGAGCGAAACATTAGTGACGTAAAAGTCAAAATAGACCCATGGCTCATCCATCAAGACGCTTGCTTCCCATTTACGAGCTGCATTCTGTTGATGTGCCACCGTCCAGGAAGTTGTTATTTTATACGGAGGGCATTAAGTCTCAGAGACCGGGAGTAGTTTACTCGGAATGGGAGCACCAATTATTCACCCATATCGACCCTCTTAAGAGCTCTGCTATTTACTTGTGTGTGTAGTCTAATGTAAAAATACGTTTTTTTCTCCGCTTAACATAATATATATGTGTGTAAATATATTTGTGCTAACATGCGTTGGAAATGTGTACATTAAGTATAAGCTTTTGGTGGTACTTCCTAAAATTCGAGCGAGCAGCAGAGTTTTTACCAGCCAAGTTAAAGAAGAAAAAATCTCGAAAATAATATGCGATACTGTGAAGTATAATATTTATGTGCATAAAGTATGCTTCCCACTTCCTATTCCCGTGCTTTGGCTCTCTCATTTCTTTTTTGTCTGAGTCTCTCTCCCATGTTCTGCTTCACGTATGGAAAATAAATAATGCCCCTGCCCAAGAGTCTATAGCCTCACCACCACCACCACTCACTGCCACTGCAGTTATTTCAGATTCGCCTTGGTTTTCCTTCGTCGGTGGTAATGTGCTCTGCGACCGAAAAAACCGAGTAATTTGTTGTGATTTTTATATTTTATGTACAATCTTTTATGCTCCTCTCTCAGCTCCCAGTACTATTTTCTCTCTAAATGAACGCTATTCACTATATGGTTTCCTGCAATATAAGTTCATAAACACATTTATCCGGCAATGAATCTTCCATATTATTTGGATTTCTCTTCCTCCCAGAAGAACAACGAGAATGTAATGCTCATGATGATGATGGTGCTACAACTACCACAAGTTGTTCCCTGTCCTCTCAGATTTACACAAGGAAGGAATGACTAACAACGTATAATATCATTTTACTTTGAAGAAAAAATTGTTTCCCATCACACAAGCAAAGTATTCTGCATCATCTCATACGAGTGTTTTTTACGAATCTGAGCAAGCTTTTCCACATGAGCCCTCGTATTTTTTAGTACAAAACTTGAAGGAATTCAGCTTCGTGTGTTTTTACCCAAAAAATCATCCTTTCTCTCCCCCTACAGTTTGCAGCAATATATTATCCGATAAAATCCTTAAGGTACACACAAGCCAAAAAAATCTCACAGAGATTGGCCAGTAGTAGAATATACAAGACTCCCATGAAAATCATGTTGAGGGAAAGAGAATTTGTTGTTTTTACGCTCTTTTCCATGAAGTCATTCGTTGAAACATAACGGATAAAAAAGTGTAATTCTTCACAACGTATGGGAATTACTAGATGTACAAATAATGTACAAAAAAAATTCATAAATCAGAGCTAAAGGACAGGATTTTTACTCGGAGATAGTAGATTCGTGAGATGTGAGTAGAAAAAACGTTTTTTTCTCTAGATACATAACTCGACAGAGGGTTAGTGCACATTTGTTGAGTAAGTTTTGGGAGAGCAAATGTTGGGTGATGATTTTGCATAAAGCATATAAAGAAAGACACATTACATATTATCCAGAGAGACACTTTAACGCTTTCGTTTCAACGATTCCCCCATTTCTTGATGCGTTCACATGAGCACTGCAAATGGTGTACATATCCAGAAAAATCGCTATTACCATTTGCTACTCCTTTGCTCATCCCTTTGTCGAAATGGGTTTCATGAAGACGGGCTTGATAGACGTTCAGTTTGAATGATGACGTTGTCTCATAGATATGCCACTTTTTACCCATGTTTTGTGTGCATATATGTGACTTTCGTATTCCAACTCGTGTATTATTGTAGTAAAAACAGGGGTACAGGCATCCCTGTGACCCGATACTATCAAAAGTGTAAATACACACAGGAATGATGGGGTAACATTATCTTGCAGAGATGTGAGATGCAATGGTAATATAATGCAAGTGAAGCATAGTCAAATGTGAATCGGAAGTTGGAGAGATCATACGGTGATTGGTCTTGAAGAAAGGAGGCATGATTTTTCCCAATCTTTCCCTTTCTGTATGCCAAAAGCACAAGATTCTATTTCTAGTACTTCTTTACTGTGAAAGTACTCAGCTTCAACTTCGGACATTCTACTTTTTTGCTTCATAAAGTTGCAGGGGCAGAACCTCCCAAAGGTTTGTGAAATGATGGCAATGATAATTCTGGAAGTGGAATGCTTCATTGAAAAACAGGAAACAACCAGATTATATATACACCCTACATAACCTTAAGTGTAAGTAAAAAATTCGTCCTGAATTATAGATTTTTGCTGATTTGAATTATGAAGGAGTTTGTGCTACTCTACAGGAATAATTCAGAAATTATATACCCACTTCCAAACACAATTACCCCGAGCACGCCACTCTGCATTATATTGACTAATGAATTATTGCATCACGCCTTGACAGTGGATGGTACACGGAGCTTAACACGTTCGCAATTTGCATGTGTTTGCATGTCGTTTTGGCATATTCAATTAAAAATTCATTGAATATTTCAATTAGTGTCCTCCTCCCCTCCTTTATCTCCAATATCAGAGTGGGAGTAAGCAGACTAGACAGCTGGATAATTTGACAAGCATACATTATTAGTGAGCATCTTCTCGAACGCCTTCCCTGTTTTTTTTGTGTGTGGAGCCTCCTAAATTACTAAAGTACAGGTTATCCCGGGCGAAAATGCAAAACTTTTTTAATCACATCACCATATTATATCGTTTGTTTTCCGGCATACATTGTCCGTACTTGAGTATGTAGACCACCACCTTCATTGATCAAGATAAAGCACACCGTGTTGTTATAAATTTAGGAAAACTTCATCCATCCATTACATTGTATTAGCGGTTGTGTGAACAGAAACATTTCGCTTACAAAAGGTTCTCCTTGTGGATTACTACATTGTTGTTTTGTTTAAATGCACTCGTTTTCCGCCCTGTTGCATACAAATAACAATAAATAAGCAGAGAGAAAAGGCAGTTAGCCTGGTATCATCATCATCATTATATCATACTTTTGAATGTAAACACATAATATTTACGCAAGAAGTGCGTGCATATATGTGGAGCATTTGTAGGTAAAAGTTGTTCTACAAGTTCAAAAGGGATTTCACATGCCTCAACAACTTTACTGGATGGATTATTTAAGAGCTTTCAAAGTAGAGTAATGTGAGTGGTGCTGCTGTTTTGTGGTATTATGATTATTATTATGAACATTATGATTATTATGTGAGTGAAGATGACCCAGTAGTGAAGTATACTTTGATGGTGGTGGTGGTAATGATAGTAGTTGGTGCAGAAGCTGTAGAAAACTATGAAACACAAAGGATTGGATCATCCTTTTGTACTTTTCACAACATAATAAATAAAGACAGACAATTATTATTTGTGTATGTCTGTCGCTTTGTGTGTGAATGCCTCTTATATTCTATTCAACTTTTTTTCCTTCGTCTTATGTGACTAGCACTACACACGATGAAAAGAAGAAAGTAAGAGATCCGTATCTCGTAAAGTGAAAGAGAATACAAAATAGGTATTCGATGTGTAGGTACGTATACAAAATTATATAAATGTGCGATCAATATATAACCAGCTTTTTGGTATTACGACTTGAACGTGTGTATCTCCACTTTGGGAGTGTGATTACGAAAAAATAATTGAGACAATAGGAGTCTTGAACTCTTTCGATGTGTAAATTAAAATGTGTGCATTTTGGGAGTATGTTTGAAAGCGAGAGGCAGAGAATAATTTATGTCGGAATAGACATCGCTGTTGCGTGTGTGTGTTTTAATCAATCAGAGCCTTGCCCAGTTTGTTTAGTACTGCAAAGCAGAAATAATTGCTTGCAGTGGTTTTTTTTTCCGAGTCGATTGTCAAAAGAATTTATGAGAAATCATTTTTAATTGCAAAAAACTCTGCTATGCTATGTACAGAAATTATGAGCATCGGTCCACAAGATGGTAAGCATACATGCACATCTTCGAACTGTTCTGAACCTGGACTACGCGATTCGCATTGAAAGAGTAAAATGCAAAGCTTGCAAATATATAATCTTTTATTCAACGCGAGTAAAAATTATAAATCACTGTAGAACTATCTGAAGTAGATGTTGTCATAATAAACATTAAGTTTTAAAAGCAAATACTCTTCGTAAGTGACGTTTTAAATTAAGTGTGACAATCTATGAGGATTACTGTTACCATTTGTGGATTTACCAACGAGGACAATCAGTTTTTTAAACGTTTGCCGTATTGAATAAATACGCGTTGTTAGTAATTGGAAATTAGATTATTCCATCAAAATGACCTGCATTCGCCTAAACTAGTGTCTCATACGAAGCTCACATATAAAGTGAAAATCAGAGCCCTAAACTGTGTCTACTGCTCTCAAATTTTCCCTCTGAAAATGTACACCGCTACAAGGCTCGAGCGCATAAATCACATAAATAAAATATATTTTCATCTCGAACCGAGCCTGCTGGAGAGGGAAACGCAAGGCACAGAAGAGGGGTCTCAATTGTAGTATTAATGATGCAATGAACGAATATGGAAAGGCAACATATGTGTGCTGTCTGATTATGTTTACGCTTGAAATTACCCTTGCATTTGACAATGAATATTTTATGATATTTTAAACCAGAGTTATCAGTTCCGTACTTATGTCAACAGTTTCAATTCTGGCAATAACGTAAATGCAATATGGTACAATGCCATTTTGATTTACTAAAACAATCAATCCGAATCACACTTTTGCCCGTAATCGTTGCGCACTCCAACCAAGTAACAATCCTAAATAATATGCTGGGCTCCCATCGCAAAGCTCTTGGCAGTGACAACGTCTGTCACTCGATAAAACTGAAAGTCAACCTGGTTCATCACTGGAGCAGAAATATCAGGACGCATTCAACTGTCAAATCCAATAAAGTTCGGTAGTCAATTTCTTCATGCAGTCATCCGGCAGCCCATTATATTTCCTCCTCAGCCATGCACACTCTTACCACTCCTCGTCACTAGCCTGTGCACATAATAATACACGTGAGCGTACATAAGCGGCGAGTCACTATAATCGTTCATAAAGACACTTTTCCCCGGTATATGACTCGTCGATATTTACATTTCTTTATCCAGACCAGTGTAGTGTCGCCCCTTAAGAACTCTTGTGCTGGAGTTGGAAGATACTGCTACAAATGCAATTATACGCTATTATTCAAAAAGCTCGAAACACGGGTTTTTAAAGCATATCTCTGTAACCAGTCCCACTGCCAGTCTGGGATTCATTAAAACAAAATGGCAAAGTCGACAACATTTTAAGTTCACAGAGAACAAGGGTCAGCGAACTTCTGCACAACCAACGAAAATGTACTCTATCAAAACTTTTTGTAGTGTCTCAATGTATTTAAGTTCACAAAATAACCAATTCCGATCCAGTATACATTACTGAATCTATTTTTAGGTTTAAAATTCGTATCTGTAACAGAATTCATCATTTTCCTTTCCGTAATCCTATATAAGTGACATGATCACACACGACCACCAACACCGACATTGTCCCTAGGACCTACGAAACGGGATGCAGCAAAGTGACAGCTACTTTTCCAGAATCGTCCCAAACTACGGTGATGCGCTCTGAGGGAGTAATGGAAAGGGATAATAAAAAGAGACACGAATCAGCAAAGAGAAAAGAAACGAACGAGATCCCCAAAAACCAAATCCAATCAACTTCTCCATGCAGCTCACAGGGCTCACACTTTGGGAAGACTGTGTCCCTCTGAGCCGTGTAGAGTTAAAACCAAAGCTGTGTAACTTTTCTCCTTATGCATAAGCCGCAGTGTACATTGTCACAAAAGATAGGATTCTTCCGGAAAAGTTGACTTCATCTCTCTGAGAGTACCCTGGTGGCTCGTGGTGAGTTGCTCTTATTTCGTCCCCGAATATATACTCGCCCTTTTTTACCCATTTTTCCCTACAGGACAAACTTAAAAGCAGCTGTTTTGGTCGGCTGGCTTTTGGCTTTGTTAACATCACATAATAGGCTTTACCCTGTCAACGACGACGACAAGATATGAAGATGAGAAAAAAGAGAGTTTCTCTACAACTCATATCGTTCTTTTGTGGATGGCGCAGCCAGCAGTGAACCGATTACGAAAAGATATACATACTCCTATGATTTACTCTTCTTCCCTCTGATGACTGACGGCCGAGTTTATGATACGATTGAAGTGCAACTTATTATCTCTCTGCACTTTGAATGAGTGGCTGCTTTAAGTTTTTAAAAAAGTCGTTGAGAGAGAGGAGAAGATAAAATGAAACTGGACGGTGGCTGTGCGTATACCCGCTTCTCAGCGGTAATATTTCTGTTTATCTCGAATCTGCAGTAATTTTCGGAGGAAATCATAATGAACTTCCTAGAGAGTGAAAGGACAAAAGAAAGCCACTTCTTGTATGAGTGTGGAGGGTATGTTTCTGTAATGGGAATATGATATAGTGCGACTGCCTCTTTGTTATTATCCTGAAAATGCATCTCTAGCAGTGCCTCTCACAGCTTTCCCTCTTGATGAGAACTGCCCGCGTCCCCTAGGAAAGTCGCCTGGATTTCCCAAGAAACTCGGATCCAAATAAACGCTAAACAGCTATGGGTTGTTGCTGATGTATAGAGTTCCTAGGTCTGCAGCTAAAGTCTTGGAAATAAAATCGAGCTTCTTTGCTCTAGGCAGCGCCTTGTCTTCTTAATAAAAAACATTACTTTTTATCTATTATCTAGCTTTCCAGACTTGCTAAACTTGATGTTTATACACATTCTTATTACTACGACGGTAGTCCACGTGTCTGACTACGAAGATTGTCGTCTTGATTTCCAAAGCTCGAAGGTGTAATACTACTCTGTACTCGTAAAACTCGTACAACATTGAGCGACACTGTTACAGGCAAAAAAATGCGTATTTCCAAGAGATGATGGCAAGCCTTTATGAAAAATTGTCATTAAAAGCATCATTGACTCTCATTTCCATTACAAAAATAAACATTTGACACTTGAATAAACGTTTGGTCCTTAATGAATGTTATTGCAGTTGGATCTTCTCTACTCTCCAACTTTGGCTGCTGGCCGTACTATTTATATGTCCTGAGTTGCAAACCTTTCCTACTACGACGAGTTGTATAGTTGTATTCCCGGTACTACTCGTATCGTCGTACACAGAGTGGCATTGCGGGGAGACAAAAAATGGAAGATAAAGGAAACGAATGTGAATGATAAATGATATGAGACAGATACTCATTTATATTCGTGCATTTTATTTTATTTAGGCAAAGGTGACATAAAGCAGCACTACGAAATATAAGCATACATGTATTAGTGTTACACTGAATATTTTAAAGGTGGTTGCCTGCATCGTAAGTGGAACGAAATGGGATGATGAAATGCGATGATGAAGAGTCGTTTGGGAGCTCTGGCTTCAAAGACTTTAGAGAAGAAAAAGCCGCCCCACAACAAGGCCACAAAATAATGTGAAGACAAGCAGGAAATTTTCAACTGTGTGAAATCTGGGCTTCTATCTGAGCCTGTATCAATGATGCTCATCCCTTGAACCGACTCAGAATATTAGTAATATTCTTGTGGTCGAATGGATTCTGAAATTACTGAACTGCATGCGCTGTGAGGATACATATTCCTCCTCTTTGCATACGAGAGCACACTCAAGAAATATGAATCATTGGCAGGAAAAGATGAAGGCAAAGGACAGTGACATGAATAAAAGTGGGCTGACCACGAGTTTGAAATATGATGCAGTGCACTTGAGATATGAAAAGCTAGTTAAACAATTTTCATAGATACAAATGAATTTAAATTGTAAAAAGAGGAGGAGGGGGACACTTGACTAATGAGGTTATAAATATTTCGAAATGAGCTTTGAGGAAAATACTACCGCACCAAAGCCAAATGTGTGTGTGCCTACAAAAGTCGTTGAGTTACCCCTTGCTTCGGTTTTTACGAGGCAAAAAGGGTGCAGAATGCTAAAGAGCTTCAGTTCAACTCACCGCACAGCCAGAAGAGAGAAACAGTTTTTTTTTTAAAAAAGGGGTGGCCACTCTCTGGCTACGGCCCAGCTACAATAAACGCCAGCAGCATAAAACTATGAGAATATCATCAACTAAAGTCATAATGAGCATTTCTGAAAATAAATGATTGTGAAGGACTTTCCCTTTCTTGTACTTCCCACAGACACACGGTGAAGAGTCGGGCTTTTTACGGCTGGAGGGTCGGTCATACATTTCAAGCTAATATATTAGGAATGCTATTAATTATTTCATTTTCAGCTTCCTCCGCTTCAAAACCATGTATCACCGCAATTAATTACTTCTTGCGTACAATAAAACGTTGTAATTACTTCCGAAAAGAAAAAAGCGAGTATCAAGAATTATTCGAGGGTTAACTAATTCTCAAATTCGTATTTCGGTTAGCACTTCCGGTACGAAGATTCACACTACAATGTAGAGGCATCCGGTTTTATACAGAAACTGTGTTGAGAAAAGTTTTTGGATTAAATACTACAGTGGAAGATGTGTAAAATACCTAGGAAGAAAAAATGAATTCCTAGAATTTGATATATGCATACACTCTCGTCGAGTTGTGTGTGACTGATGGTGACTAAGAATCCCCCTCATTACCGTTCAACTTGTGTGCTGAATTGAAAGTATGATTATTTCAAACTCACACAACCATTGTGCTCATTCGTTGTGGTGAGGGATGACAAATGTTCAAAAATCTAAAGCAACATGCTAGCCCTTTCAACAAGAGACGAGCACACCACTCAAGTTCAGTGAAGTCGGTTGGAGCACACCACACCACGACGCACATCAAGAGATATTCCTGAGAACAAACACTGTCATCAGAGTGGGAAAACAGAGTTGCTGCGATAATAACTCACCGTCATTACCCCGTCGTTACAACATAAACCCCCACACCACCACAACACTCCTCAACATTTATAAATTACTGAGGTTGTCGTAATGAGAACAGAGTGTTGAAATAAACCGCATTCTCTTCATATTCCTCTTTTTGCATATTCATGAAATCGTCCTCCTCCTCCCTGTAAACGGGGACGCACAAAAAACTCTGGGAAATAGATTTAAAGAACATGGGATTCATTCAAAAATGTTTGTAGAGTTTTATAAAATCTGGACTAGTCCTATTTAAAAGTGGAAATTGAGACTTTGGTATGAACCTTTGAAAATTTCTACTCCAATTTCACATATATTATAATCTTTGTGTGAAATGCGTTTCGGAGTGAAATGACCTTCACACATTGATTCAAATGGAAGCGGATATCATTCGCACATTCAATTTCCATCCCATAAAATCAAACGCACGTATTATCCCATGTGAACTCACACTCCGTTCCCTTTACATTTTGGAAGTCTCACAAAATATATGGGGAAAGCTAGTCAAGGATAGGATTTTTGACAATTCTCCGGGAGAAAAATAACAAGATAGGTGAAGCGTATTCCATTTGGTTTTACGCTCAATATTTTTCTGTCATTCCGTTTCCCCATCCCTAACAATTTTTATAGCATCTCTGTAGCCCACAAAGAAAATGGAGTAGATTTTTTTTGTAAAAGTAGCTTACACCCGTGTCATCTATAAGGATGATAAAACAGTCGGAAAAAAAAGTCTTTGGGACTGGATTTTAAAATCTCGGAGTCAATCAAGACATAAAAACCGAAAAGGGGTCTGCCCAAGCGGAGTGTGCCGTGGAGAGTGGGAAACACTGTGGAACATGCGATTGCGTCAGAGTCAGGATATTGTTCCACCATTTCCAGCTACTCCTTAATCCAGTCCACTTTTTTAAAATCAACTCTATTGCGATACAGGCTGCACTTTAAAAAATAGTGTTGTGATACTTTTTCCCGATTTTTCTCTCTCGACAACGTGCCATCCGTCCTCTGCCATTATCGTTATTTTGATAATGGTTTTGCATTCCTCCTCTCACCATCATTCGAATCAAACGAAAGGGGGAAACGAGGCTACATACGTTAGGAGTTTACGAAAATGGATATTGAGGCACGTGCCATGTGGTTCCACTTGAAAATTTTAAAGTCTCTCACCGTCGTCGATACAGAGAGGGAACACACACTGATGTAAAACTGAATGAAAACCAATTGAATCTCGCAAGTTGCTTTCATTTTGCACTTAGCATTCATACTCGATGATTAGGTTGTCTCTCTCTGAATATGTAAGGAAATGGCAAATGGCCGGGTTGTTCCCGGCTGTGAGCCATTACGTGAAACGTCCCTGTAAGCTGACATATTACGTTCCCATTCTTGGACAAATCCGCTCTCGAGTCTGATTCAATCTTTAAATGAATGTAAACTTTAAAGTGGTCATGTCCAACACAGGCAGACACACTTGAAGCTTTCCTTTCTTCGAGTGTAATTACTTTACTCAAACTTTCTATTCCACTAGCCTTTTACTGTTTTTATACTGGATCCCTTTTGGAAAAAGTTTTGTCGACAAAGTTAACTTTGGAAATTAAATGCAATACAGTGCTCCTCTCTTATCGTGTTTCCCCCAAACTTATTTGCTTTTAGGACAAGAAATCAGCTTGCTTTCAAGAGTTCTGGAGATGACGACGGAGAAAAGAAGCCGAAAAGTAGCAATTCCTTACAGGACATTTTTTACGTGTGTCATTTATGTTTCGCTTTGCAATTAAGTTGTACTATACCCCACGTGAGTACTTTTCAGAGACATTTCTGCATTCCCAAGTCTTTGGCAGTGCAACTGTAAGTAAAGTTCATCTAGACTTCGTAGAAATTCACTTCACAGAGGAAGCAAAGTAATCTTTCTCCAGTGTTATCGAAATACCCGTACAATCTCAATCTACACCTGTCGACTCATTTAGCAAAGAAAATTTGAGATTTTACAAGCAAGTCAGACTTTTAAAACAGAAATAAAACACGTAATTTCGTATATTTACGTGACGCGACGAAGAAATGTGAAGTAGAAATAAAACCAGGAAACCCAAAACCCGGGTGTGGATACCGCTTACAATTGT
Source organism: Alloscopus bannaensis (assembly GCA_027743745.1). NCBI lineage: Eukaryota > Metazoa > Arthropoda > Collembola > Entomobryomorpha > Entomobryidae > Alloscopus > Alloscopus bannaensis. The sequence goes on from JAHZMW010004478.1 coordinate 11,963, forward strand.
TGGAAAACAGAGCTGACAAATGAAAGCCGTAGGAAGTCCATAATCGATACATGTTGGATGGGTGAAATATCTACAAATGTGTATTACTCAAGCTTGGCTTCAGCTTGTGAAATACAATAAACACATAAATCTCAATTGTTGTCGTTGTATGCAGCCTTTCCCTTTTGCCTTCTGCCGAAACCATTCAATCTTAGCCATACACACATCCACTTTACGCTAGAAGCTATTAGATAACAAACATCTTCATGAGAAACAGAAAATAACGAAATTCTGAATGAGTGCATAGTCAAACTTTACATCCAAGATATGTACATTTCCTTACTAAAAAGCCTTTTTACACGAGTACACTTCCAGTCGCTCACTCCGTCTTATCCTTTCTTCCATCCTTTTGCCAATAGTGAACCCAAACGACACCAACGAGACCACGTTTTCATGAATTTAAAAAGAAAAGGGAGCTAAACTAAAACTTCACTTCTTCGCTTGTTTCTTTTAACCCACACACACGCCAACTTACGCCTCTCTCACCCTTCGTCTACAAATAGAACAAGGATATGCATACGGACAACGTAGAAACCTAATCCGATATCTAAAGTTTTCCTAGACGTGTGCTCTGAGTACGGAGCTCCTGATACGAGTAAATGCGTACCAAATGCATAAGCACGTCTATATACAAGTATCAGGGGAAGTGAAGCAAGCAAGGAAGCTAAAATCTGGGAGAGTGAAAGAAAAAGTTTTTTTCAAAAGAACTTTCCCCTACTTGCTTTCTCCCCAATTTCTATTCAACTTGAAAGATTTCAGAACTATGTCTCCTCTCTCGCGATGATAATATTCTCTGGGTTATGTTTACCCGAGATGCATTTTTCCATCATCCCCACCAACACAGGCGACAACCACTATATTTTCTTGAGAGAAAAAGAATCTACTTTCCCCAACTCCTCTCTCTATCGTATCAGACTTTTCACACACATTCTTGTCATGACGTTGTTCTTTGATGATGATAGTAGTGATAATGGTGAAACCACTGCTTGCAACAACGTCCCAAATACGTGTATTAACCTCTTCCTCATGCATGAAGCAACAACAGCATCACTCCGCGTACAACTCTTGAAGTCTTGACTTCACTTACAACAAGGCTTTCTTTTTGTATGAGGTATTCATGTGTGTGCAAATTCATAATGTAGGGTTTCCATACATTTTTACTCGTATTTTCTCAGAAACTTTCCGCTGATGTAATATATTGAAGTCTTTTCTGTGGAACTCGTACCCAAAATAGATGTCTATTAATTTGCTACTGCCGCTGATTGAGGACAAAGGGCAACTAAATAAAAATATTAGAGTAAGCATAATAATTTTAGCAACAAAATACACGCACTACATGTGCATCTTGAAAATATTCTTACATCCAACAGAATCATTCACTTTGGGATCAACACACTACGCGTCGGCGTTATTGGGCGTTTACTGAAACTCTGCTTAATACCACGTGCCAGTGGAGAACCTTTGGCATCATGGAGTCGACATCGTTTTCCCGTCGTCTTTGTCCTCTCCCCTATCCTTCTCCGTTATTTTTTTTTCTCATGCTTTCTTCTTATTTTTACCCTCCGTCTTTTATAATGTGCTCTATCGCCGCATTCACTACAACGACGTGTCAGTGAGGACATAGTGGTGGTAGTAAGTCGCAGGAACCAGCTGCTGCCGCCAATTGCTGCTCTTGCATGACTGCATCTGGTTTCTCACTCAAAAGATCGTAATGGCTCTTAAGAAAATCGAAGAACACCAGAAGCTGAGAATAACACTTTTCACTGAGAATGCGGAATTCCAGAAAGTTGAAGTAAAACTTCAACAGAAAACGGTGTGGATCGATGCGTGTATAACTTGTGGTAAATGTTGACTTTCCATGAAGAGATGACGATGTTTGGTGAACATTAGCACAAATCGGGGTTGCATGTGATTAATGAATATATACTTGTAATCTCAAGTACGTACACGTATTAATGCATGCTTATATCTTATGGATGACTTTCAAAGAGCATTTCTCCGAGAGCACTTTGGAAAACTGCAATCGGAAAGTACGTCCCCGTAAATTTTGCATTGCACACGTTTATCCCTTTCAACATTCTCCACCGTCGCATTCAACTCGAATTTCTGCCACTTTATTGTGCAAGAAGCCGTGTCAGACAGCATAACAGAGAGCACAAAAAGAAGCTTTATTACAACCCATTATTATGATTGTTATTATTATGCCATCGCCTTGCATTTTCCTTCTCCACTTTGGAAGAATAAAGTACAGTTTTCTGCTCTCTCTTTCCATCCACACATCTATATCTCTCTGTTATATATATGCGTTTATATGTAAGTCATTGTACTTCTGCCCAAGCTTTTCTCGTCGCGTCTTTTTTTCTTTTTCTTTGAATTGAATGAGTGAACTACATTTCGTTTATATGCATGCGTATACTATGTGTGCGTGCACATGGATGCTGTAAAGTATTATACCAATATAATGGTAGCAATGACACTGATTTCTCCTCTTTTCCTTTTGTACAATCAGAACACACTGCATCAACCACCAAGTATAGTGTGAGTGTGCAGTTCCTCTGTTCCATGATTGCTTCCCATTGTCCCTTGTAATCCTCATAAAGCACCGAAGATGATTGTGCTTCTATTGACTATTGTGCGTGAATATACACTGAATGTATACGCGTTTAAGTATCTATACCGATTGTGTACTTTTGCGACTCTTGCATTCATAATAATAGCGTCGAGTGCATTACGTATATTGGGAAGTGAATTTTGCAGTTTATTGTGTGTGGCCTACAAGGGAGACTCACCTCAGTTTATTTATATACCTGCGTACAAAATTGAAGCCTTCAGCTCGGAGCAACTGGAAAAATTGCAGCATTACAATGACAAGCAGAAGAGGTAGACTTTGCGGCTGCATTGTTAAGTTAATCAAAGAGTAACACGTTTAGAGCCTTATTTTATTTTATTGTTAATGTTTCATCATTATGTCAAGCAGGAATAAGCACTTAATAATAATAAACTCAAAGAAGTTAAGTAAAGAAGAGTTTTTTTTCAGTGGGTAATGTAAGACAACGTGCAAACGCTGCTGCTCAAGCTGGATTCTTGAAGGGAATCTATAAACTCTGTATATAAAATAATAGTGTCGAAACAGATTTCATTCAATCGTATCCAGAAGAGTAATTACATCATTCATCCTTCAACTACACAAGAAAAATAGCTGAAATTGATTCGTACCATAACTTAAAAGTTAGTACATCAACCAGCATTCACACAGCATCATTTAAATCCCTATTGTAATACACGTTCAACTTTAGGAGCGTGGATCAAGCCGGCAGCAATCATAAATATCAGGTTTTGTCTCAACTCGAACGGGCGAGAAAGGGGGGTTAATGATGGGGGCGTGAAACAAGTGAGGAGAAAAACAAGAAAAAGTTGAGATTGTTCAAGCTCATAGGATGAACAAAAGAATGTGTACAAAGTCAAGAGCAAATCGAGTATCTGCCAGAAAGCCACCTCCTCCTTCTCCCATGCATAAGTCGCT